>JAGDYQ010000042.1:5544932-5555781 GCA_021962125.1 Bulinus truncatus
TATATTGAGTACAAGGCTAACACGTTTTAGCCATTAAATATGAAATATCAAAGCCGATCTATATTTAAACGAACCGGCTGATCACAAATAAACAAACTCTCCCCTACTCGGCCCCCCCCCCCCCCCCCAGATAAAGAACAAGATTTGTGAAACATGATACTTCCGAAGTTTTTAATATAAAACATGTCAATAAATTCTGAGGGCACAAAACTCAAACACTTTGTTCTGTGTTGTTTTTAATTACATTTTTGTTTATTTTCTTCCAGCACGAGACAATATGAATGTCTATGTGGACGGCAACCCCATTGAATGCACGGTAAGTTTGGTTAAATATTAGTACTCAGAGTTCTCGGATGGTAGGCCGACCTACATGTCACCAGTATGCGGACGAATAAGTCACCTTAGCCCGCGCAGGCTGTAAAACCATAAAGAGTAATAATAATTCGTACTATATAATTCGCACTTTATAGTTCGTACTATTTAGTTCGTATTATATAATTCGTATTATGTTAAAGATGTGTGTTATTTTATAAGTACACAACGGTCCTTTTCAGATAGACAAACTATGCAACCAACAAGGGCCCCCACTTCCTTTTAAATCAGGGTCCCAATTTTCTTTAGCCAGGGCCCCCCCCAAACATCTCGGAAAGTTTATGCCAAAGGCCCCTAAATATCTCGGAGATTGTATGCCGAGGGCCCTCAAAAATCTCGGAAAATTTATGCTGAGGGCCCCTAAATATCTCGGAGAGTTTATGCCGAGGGCCCCCCCTTGTACCTAAGAACTACTCTGGTGAGTCTCGTTACTTTAATGCTCTTTATTAAAAATCCACTGTAAACTCTGTATGTTTGGGGTTACAAGCTGTACAATGATATGTTGTGCTGTTCACTTAACAAGATCTTAAGTTTATTGCTACATAATACGGCCACATAGTGCACCATAAGGCACAGGGCGATATAAATACGGCCACGTAGTGCACCATAAGGCACAGGACGACATAAATAAATCCTAAGGCGGGCCTTGTGCAAAAGTGATGTCTTAAGAACGGGTCCTTTTGGATTAGTATACTCTTATTAGAGCCGTTCTCATAGACAGGAAAACTAGGCAACCACCTACGCCCCCCCCCACTGTGAAAGGGGCCCCCTTCAAGGTATATGGGGATTTATTGTTATATGCTGAGGTTATAGAAACAGATGAATTCTACTCTTCATCTGCCCCGTTGGCCCGTTAGGGCTAAGGGAACTTAACTTTTTTTTTATATTATTATACAAGTGATGCTCTTTGAGAGTGTCTTTTTTATATAAAACTTTACTACAGTAATAGAGTAATGTTCTAAGGAAGTGTTCCTTTTTAACCCCCCCCCCCCAAAAAAAATCACACTGTAATGTTCTATGGCCGTAATAAAAAAAAAACTAGACACATTCCAACCTGTTAAACTCAAGTCTTTCATTTAACAATAGAAAACCTGAAGCTTGTACTACAGAACACGCTTCAACAATCACTGGTCTATAAAATAAATCAATACATCCATCCAAAGAAGTGGAAGTAAACCCATGCGGTCGAAGACGACGAAGATCTGGATCGTTACGTTGGGGGGGGGGGGGGCAACTTGTCACTGAGATTATATGTACTGGACAGTTACAATAGTCATCACATCGGAGATGTTTTATTGTCAGGGTAGCTGTGACAGTTGGTGGGGGGTAACATGTCACTGAGATTATATGAACTGGACAGTTACAATAGTCATCATATCGGAGATGTTTTAATGTCAGGGTAGCTGTGACAGTTGGGTTTTTAATAATAACGTTAGAGTTAAATTGACACAGTCGACTTACGTAAATCCTTTTGAAATAGCGAGTTGACCTCGTTAAATGGTTCTACACTTCTATAAAGATTTGTAGTTTTAAAGTACAAATGACTTGGAAAGTTTTCAGATCAACGATTCAGAGTTGGCACGACCCGAGTGCCAGTTTGGCTAGCCAAAAGATATTATAAATACAACTCATTGCAGGTGCACTTTGATAAACTCGTATTTATTATCCCTGGATTATACCGTTATCTATTGACGTTAAATGTGTCACGTGGGACCCTTTGTGCGGGAGGGCGTAATGGGGGCTTACTGGGGGGGGGGGGTAAACTTCATTCAAACTTTGTTTGAGGAGCCCACACCCTTCTCCAAGATGCTGCTACGCCACTGTTCATTCCCCAATGGGCCTGATAAATGGTAGGATGGGTCTGATAAATGGTAGGATGGGTCTGATAAATGGTAGGATGGGCCTGATAAATGGTAGGATGGGTCTGATAAATGGCAGGATGGGGCTGATAAATGGTAGGATGGGCCTGATAAATGGTAGGACGGGCCTGATAAATGGTAGGATGGGCCTGATAAATGGTAGGATGGGTCTGATAAATGGTAGGATGGGTCTGATAAATGGTAGGATGGGCCTGATAAATGGTAGGATGGGTAGGATGGGCCTGATATAATTAGATAACTGAGAGTCATTTGAATGGAATCGGTCGCACTGGACTGAACTGATTCTAATTTGTTTGCTCGGATCTTTCAGGCGTATGTCACAGACAATGGCTACGACCTTGACCTGCTGTTTAATTTGGGCGAGAACAAAGGTCACATCTTCAGTGACGTGGAAGGGACGGAGATGACCAACTACCTATTCTTTGATGACCAGCTGATAGCCCAGGAGAAGAAGAAAAACCTGAAATCCAATCATGTTCCTAATGGTAAGGCGATAGCTCTCAATTTGATTAACTCTAAAGATTCACAATCAATCTACTTCAGATGCAATGCATATATATTTATATACATAATTATGTTCACACACCCACATAAAAAGCACCCTCATATTGCATAATCTTCTGGGTTTAAATCAGGACTGCTCAGCGGCCACATGTCAGGCTCAATGAAGTAAGCATTCTCCTGACGAAAAAAGTTGATCGTATTTCTGGCTGTGTGAGAAGGAGCTCCGTCTTGCTGTAATGTCCAGTTTTGACGACCACATTCCGCTTGAATTATAGGCAACAAACCTTCTCTCATAACATGTTCACAATAGTATTCACTGTTTACTTTGGCACCTGGCTCAACAAACACAATATCAGTTTTCCCCATTAGAGAAACACCAACTGATACAATGATATCATTTATATATAAATGAATTTGTTGACAGCCAGTGCTTCCTCTAAGTTGAGTGCATACAACTCTTCTAACGCGCTTAACATAACTTGGAACAATTAGAGGAAACACTGATGACGTTTGTGTCACTACGCAATATTTGATTGAAATGTCTGTAATTGGCCAGACACATAGACGTGTATCTATGGCGAAATTAATTCATAATAATTCTTCTCCCCAGAACTCCCTTGATGGCAGCCATTTTGAATACCGTTTTATTTATGATCTTGAGCTATTGAAGGCCGTAGATGTAGACAACACATTCAGTTTTTTTTTTACTTTGGTATTTTAACGTTGACAAGTTGGCAACCGACGCTGTTTTACTGGCGAGTCTGCAGAACGGAAGCACAATTTAACACATCAAATATTGAGTAGTGCTGATATGCTGTGAATTATACATATTTGTTTCGTGTCTATTAGTCGTAATTTTTTTTAAAGTGAACCTCATTGTAACTGGGTCATTCATTGTTCGAGTTAATCATTAATGCATGATTATTGACATCTACTTGAATTATGTCATCAAATTAAATTTATGTTTCAGTAGAATTGACTATGGTCTGCACTTTCTATAGTTAACCTACACAATGTTGGCTTATATGTTTTCCCTTTGGATTTTTATTAGTTTTATACAGCCTACAGTATTTTAAATAATATAAGTTTGTTATAATGTAATTTATTACGAAATCTTTTTTTCCCCATAAAATAAACGCAATTTTTAAGTTGATTATTAAATTGTTATTGTAATTTTCTTCATAATTAACTTTTTTTTTTAAGTTGAAAAAAATTTAGAAACAATTAAACTGCAGGGAAGATATACTCTCATGATCAAATATAGTAGTGTAAACCTCTAGGCCTCATGGGACTGTTTTGCTTTATTTATTTTTTATTTTTATTGCTTTTTTTAAAACAATATCCGTCTTTCATTCCCACAATAACCGAGTTGACTGGACACGCCAGATTTGAAACTTACACCAGTGGCAGAAGTCAATAATTTAAAGCGACCCTGCGCTCTCGAGGCTATAGATTTATCGGCCTTTCAGTTGCTAGTTGTCTCTCTTTTATAGTGACAAATGTTGAAATGAAGTTCAAGGTCATCCCATCTAATGTTGACTCTGACATAGACAACTAGATTACAAACGTCTATGTTAGAAAAAAAAATCAACTCTAATCATTATGGATGCTCCACTGGTCATCCAGATTTAAAATTTGTATTTCAAAGAAGTTAAAATGTTTCAGTTTTATGAAGGTTTTAATTTAGATTGGTAAAAGAGTTGTCAAGGTAAAAATGTAAAAGGAAAAGCTAAGAGCGGTTTTTCTGCCATTATAAATGAACGCTTTTAGAAGCATTTAGAAATAAATAATGTTTGGATAGTTTAGAAAAAAAATAACAACTTTTCTCATCCCATTTAGTTATGTCACTAAAATATTCATTAATTATTATTTTTAATTTTAATGAATAATTTACTTTAAAAAAATTGGTATTAAAAAAAAAACAAAAAAAATTCCAACAATTACTGGAATAATTGTTTCTACAACTTACTCAGTGCAGTGTGTGTGAATACATGTTTATATATTGAAACCATTTTATTGCATATATCCCCATTTTTCACATTAATTCATTTAGAGCTATCAATTGTAAGAAAGTAAATAACTGCTATAAATAATTTTGGAAAGTTGGGCTGTGAGAGAAAAACTCAATTTTTAATAAAAAGAAAAAAAACAAATTATTAAATATTTCATTACTATTTTACTATCGCTGAAAAATATTGAAATTTAAAAAACATTTTTTGTACTTTTCATTTTTGTTCACTTCTCAGTTAAATGAGAAGAACTGCTGATAAACCACAGCACAATATAAACACATCCAAAATTGCTTTTGTTTCTTCTCCACAAACTAGCTAAGAAATCACATATTCTCTGCTGTGATATAAATTACACATATACAAGCTAAAAAGTTATGGGACCAAATAATTATGACTAAAAATTGACAAATTCCTAAGTTAGTGAATAAAATCTAGATGCACACATCAAACAGCTGCTAAATCTTGACTAGATACTTGTACAAAGTTAAATAATGTATAATTGTTTTAAATCCTGTTCAAATAGGGGTTAGTGAGCATTTTTCAGAATTATTTTAAAATTAAATTATGCATAACAATCTATTACATTCAAATAATTGGCTTAAGGTGTTGGCTATAAAATTAATTACAATGCAACAAGGAAGAACATTTTTTAGTGACTGGTGAAATTAATTAAACAAAGATAAAAAAAGACCAGACCAGGAAAAAAAAAAATGATACTTTATGAAAAATAGGTCAGATCACTCAAAATAAATGTATCTATCAGTATGTTACGAGGGGCATTGAGCGATGACCATCTCATCCTTACAGGGACTTCGCAGATCAGTATGATACAGAAAAAAATTATGGAAACGTAAACTGTACATTTCTTCAATGAATTGTAAGTTATTTTAAAAAAAGATTAGCGCATAGAAAAATGACTGACTGATATGATGTACATGTATTGCTATATATAAACAAAAAAATGGCATAATACTTAGTGTAAAGAAAAAAGTGTAATAAAAAAATAAATTAGATCTGCATTAGATAAAACAGAAACAAAAATCTTTAAAAAAAACTGTTTATAAAAATAAATAGAAATCCAAAAAAATAAAACAAAAAGAGAGAACATAATATTTGTATGAATACAAACAAAAATGAAGCAAAAAAAGATAGTATTTTTTTAAAAATCAATGCTATTGCACTTGACTGTATAAATCAGAAAAACATATCACATTCATGGGGACCTAATACAGTACATCAAAGTAAAACTTGTTATCCATATCATCATATTTAATCATTACAATGTTGATATAAGCTATATCCTGTTTCACCCCCACATACATAAAGTGAACGAATATTTCTAGAAAAGGATGAGTGAAAAAAAAACAACCTATAAAGCTCCTCAACTTGAGATGTTACAAGGGGAAGAGACATAAGAGACATATTTAAAACAAAAAAATCTATAAATGAACTATTGAAGCCAAAGATGCACAGATAAAATTCATCCTAAAGTTATCTCCCAAATATGGTTAACAGGGGTATGATAGTTTTAATTAGATGAAATACCAGAAACATTTGACTAAAACTGCACTGCGTAACTTCATTGAAAACAAATATTTTTTCAGAGTTAAGTGATCAATTAGTAATTTTAAAATATAAATCACATATAAAAAAAGTCAGCTTATTTGGCAGACAATAATATGTCAACATCTTTAGGACAACAATAATAACACAACCATTCATTGATCATCATCAGTGTGGACATATGATCAAAATAATATTCTTGCTAACTTTACAAAAGAGATACAATAATCTGAGTATGTGGAGGTCACAAGGCTGTGAAAAAAAGCCGATTAAAATAGTTCACATATTCATGATCCCATAATGGACTAATGATTTAAAGGACACAAAATTATTACATATTGCTATTTTATAATAAAACTGTAAGGATGTTTTCTCTTTCTTTATACCCACAAATGTTGAGGCTGTGAAGGCCTTAGGAAGGCACCATTGGGTACATGGCATTGGAGACCCTAACTTGCACATCACCAGTAAGGGCTCATACCTTCACTGTCACTCAGTTGCTCATTACAAATCCTGAATGAGTGCACAATTAAAACCAAAAATAAAAAGTTTCATTTTAATTATCAGAGCTTTCCAACCATAATCAAACTAAATAAATAGTTTTAAATCATTTATAACAAACATTTCAGTCAACTTTCCTGGAAAGATTTCCTTAAGCAATTTAATGAAGCACTTTCCCTATATTTATTCATTATGTATGTAATGATGTACAGTGACTTGTGACTTTTTGTATACATTAAAAATGTATACGTAGTTATACGAGAAGAAATAATTTTAAAACATTTCACATCACTTTTTTTGTCGTTAGTCTGGTTTCACTGATCAGAGGTGAGGCGATCCTTTACATAAGAGGATCTTTGACGTAAATGTAAAATGGCTGCTTGAGAAAATTACTTGGTTTTATTAAATCTTTCTCAATCTGACTTAACATCCGTGGCGGGGGCGGTCGAGGTGGAGGCACAGCAGACGAACGTTGAATAGCACTCTTGTTTCTAAAGTATATAAAAAACAATGATGGTTAAAAAAGGAACATAGAATCATCTTGTCAAAATACCTAACTGTGAAATGATATTAGTACAAATTTTTAAAAGTCTCAACTTTGAAAGCAATCATTAGGATCTACCTTAAATGTCCTGCTTCATCAGATTCTGCTGATACTGTTGGGCCCAGGTCCCCAAATGAGTACGATTTTGATGCAAAACTACGTCTACGTTCCTCAGCTGTCAGGTACATAACAGGTGTGGCCAGGGAGGCTGTGCTGCCACTTCGACCTCTCCAGAGCTCTTCCGAGGCCAGTAAATGATCATCTGTGGACTGTAGGGAGACTGTTGTATCACTGGATGTGGAGCAGCTTTCTCTGTCATCCTGAACTAGTGTCAGAAGAGGATCAGGTAGGGAGTAGCGAAGATTAACTTTCATCAGTTCGCTCAGCTGGTTAATGTGAAATTACAATTATTACAGTTGTATTTATAAAAAAAAAAACTTCCCAAATATTAATTGAAATACTTTTCAAAATGCAGCAGAAGTTTTTCTTATTCAACTTCCAATTTATTCAAAATTTAGCATCATATAATATCGTTTATTACAAAGACTATACCTCATACAGTCCTGGCCTGTGTATCTGAAACCCAACCCTAATGGGCACGCAAGATCCTCTAGGGCAAGCACTAGGTAAGGAAAACATCAATAAATATTTAATGTGTAATATGTAGAGAAATAATTCAGCAATATAACTCAATGGGAATAATGAAAGCTAAAATGACACTACATCTATATATATATATATATATATTAACAGTAACAAACTTCATCCAATGTTTAAAAAATATCTTGCATAATATCTAAACCACATAAGGTTAGAAAAGAAACATTGTTTTATTAAAATGAAAAGTTGCACCGCATGCTAAGAAACTGATTATAAAATAATGTATAATATCTTCATACAAGTATCATTAATTAGCTCACCTAACAGCTATATCTGGGTCATGGCAAACTACAGAATCTTTCAACTGCTGAACACGATTAATTTCATCAACTGTACCTTTGAAAAAATGTATATCATAATTAGCAAGAAAAATTATAAAATTTTCTTTGTAATTTGCAAGTATAGCTTTATAGGTTCACCAGCACTGTGTTGCCTGGGAACCCGTAGTGCCAAGAGACACTTGAAACTATTCTAATGCTTTTTCTTGATACCATCTACAAAACAGAAAATTATATTTTACCTGTCAACTCTTATAAATCATTAGGCATAAATTGTTATAACAGTAATTGTTTCTCTCATTGTTAAAATCAAAAAATGCTTTATAAGGATACAATTTTGACAAATTTTTGTATCTATGATTATATATTATACAGAATGCACACAACTATTAAAAAAAGCTTTAAAAAAATGCCACAATTTTTATGTTATAGGCTTTCCTGTAGCGATGGACTTTTTTTCATTACAATAATAGTCAAACATAGGGTTTTTAAATTTAAAAAATATCTGTGAAAAAATTATTGATTTTCTTAAAATGTATATTAAAAAGCCTTTAATATTTTTTTTTAAATTCATAAGCCTGGACATTAGATTTTTTTAACAATTAAATCTTAAGTTTCATATGATTTTAAATTCTTATATTGTAGCACGTATATATTGCTTTAAAACAGCAGCTGAATTAAAAAGAAGGACTTGATACTTTATAAATACAAAATGATAAAAACCAATGAATTTTGAAACGCCTTTGTCAATTTAAATAAAAACAATATTAAAACAATGAATGAAGAATCGCTAAAATAAACTTCGATTTGACAAGCAAAATTACATTGCATTCTATTCAGTGACTTTGTGAAATAAATTCTGGTGTATTGTATAGCCTCATTTTTCTGAAGAAAATATTTTGCAATTAGTAAGTTAAACATTATGTACTCAGTTTTATTTAAAATAACAAAATAAAAAATATACAGCTTATGTGTTGTTTGTCTTACCATTTTCTTTGACAGCTTTTAACATGTTATCCAGATTGTAATACAATTTCATGCTCATGAAGTCATGAAGCTGGTTACTGATAGAGTAGGTCACAAAAAATCTGTAAACATAATTTAATATTTTTTTAATTGGTTGCCAGAAACAGTCATCATTAATCACAATTATTAAATGTCAATTAAATTTTCATTAAAACAATTAGGAATTAATAATTCAAAATAAAAAATGTTGTTAAATCTAATGTTCTAAAGCCGGGGTGGGCAAACTATGGCCCGCTGGCCACATGCGGCTCGTCAGAGTATATTATGCAGCCCGTATGCATGTACATGTTCCGATCCTATGTCAATGTTGATTCTCTTTGTATAGAGTTTTTGCTATATTTTCTTTAATTTTATTCCAACTATTCAATTTGAATCTAGGGATATTAAATCGGTTTTATGGCTCTAGAATATTAGTTAGAGTTAGTTAATTTCGTCTTCATAATTATTATGACAGGTAACAATAAACTTTTGTTGAAATAATTATGAATAGTAAAGTCTTATTACCAAATTAGCAACGGATTTATTTCAAAATGTAATGTGCATGTGTAATAATAGAGTGTGAGTGTGAAATAAAATGACAAATACATGGTTATTATCATAAATTCCCATTTTGATTCTTTGTAAGTTGTAATTGAAGTAGACAAAATATATATGCGGCCCGCCGATAACAATTAATGTGGCCCTCAGTTGAAAAAGTTTGCCCAACCCTGATCTAAAGCATACAGAGCAGTTTTCTCTAACAGTATAGCATTTTCATTAATTGGACATTAGTTGAACAGCAGACAGGCAGGCAAGAGTCAGTAATGTATAAATCTACTAAAAAAATTTCACCTTTTTCCAGTCAACAAAAACATACGGCATTTATCAAATAAATAAATATTATCAACAAAAATAAAGGCATTGTCATTTTATCAATTTCATTAACTTACGTTTTTCCTAGTACAACTTCTTCATCACATTTAACTGTAACAATAAAAGGGGGACATCGAATTCTTATTCTTGGCAACCTAACAAGAAAAAAACTTCTGCCATTAGAATAATATATAAAAAAAAGGGGGTCAGATAAAAAATATTTAATGAGCAATGAGGCATTATAAAAAAATCCCAATATTTTAACTGTGGTAACTAACTTGTACAATGTTGTGATTTCATGGCTGGCACCAGAATGAGTCCATTTCACATTAGCCCTTAGTGAAAGCTCCTGTAAAATAGTTCAACCTAAATTAGTTGTTTTTTTTAATGACGTTTCAGCATGATTTTTATCAATCTATCTAACGTAATGTAAATATTAATATGATAAAACTCTGATCATTATAAAAGTTCAAACTACGCACCGAATCTGATGGCACAGATGACAAATTTAGTTTATAGATGAGATTCAGATCTTCCCAAGGACTCAGTATCACAGGAAACGCCTGACTTCTTTTAGGTACTTCTAAATTGATCAGTTGATGACAGCTTTCCCATTTTACTGATGTTCTGTAGTAACAATTCATGTCAAGGTTATTG
>JAGDYQ010000042.1:5556281-5594179 GCA_021962125.1 Bulinus truncatus
TCACCAGTAGAAATTTGAACTCCGCCCCGGACGGACTATGAGAATTGTACATGGATGAGCAAAGGTGTTGTGTCATCGATCGCCTGACGATCAAATATACCGATGTTCTGATCTGCAAATTTTTTTCCGGATCGAACCTCAATTATTCTTTTCTCAGTGTTGACCGACGGGCATGTCCTCCCTTTGTAACGGTGAAGTTTCCCGCCGGTGGCGAAATCCCCCACATCGCGCAACGGTGCACAGCGCGAATCTGAAAAAGTGTTTATGGCCGGGCAAGCCTGATTGTCTGAGTTTTTGTTTCGCTCAGTTCGAGTACTAATGATTTTATTATGTCTGCTGAGGGGCAGCTAAAGTTTGACATATAGTTATTTTTGAATCTGATTCGACAATTTTTAAAAATTGACCATAATGTAAATATATAAATATCTAATTTCTTTATTTTTATTGATAATGCCATGACAACCAACACACACAAAGTCAACATACAGACTATTTCTGCCTGCATATATAAAAAGATAAGAAAATATCATCACATTTTTTTTCAGAAATATGACCGACAACATCACAACCAGAGACCGGGCAGTAGCTAGGCGGGGATTCACCGAATTAAATTTCAAATCTTTCTGAGGGGGCCTCAAACATTCGGTTTTTTATTTAACATCCAAATCACTAGTTGGGACTGTCGTTGCCGTGACTAAGTTTTCTGTAACGACTAGCCGTTATGTTTTACAACACATTCTTTGAATACGTGAGTCAAGGGTATTAATGTCGGTCTTAGAGAGAGTCTATATTTTTTTAGGACACATAATTGTTAAAGAGCTGGAATTAGCTCGCACATAGTTACTTCCATGACCACTTAACAGGGTCATCTTGACTCAATAGGTATGTCCTCTTAAAAACATAAAACTCTCTCTCTCTAAACGGAGGATCTAATATTTCCAGCCATTCCAAAGTATGTTATAGAAAACATAACCGACTTTGGTCGTTACAGAAGGCTTAGTCACGGCAGCGCGTGGCGGTTACAGCTAGTATTTAATATTTAGTGTTAAAATAAAAAAAACTGGAAACTCGTTTGGGGGCCCCCCTCAAGCGGGGGCCCGGGGGTACATTCAAATTTGGACCCCCCCTCCCCCCACCCTAGCTACGCCACTGCCCAGGGCTCTCAGGTTGACAGTCGAGTATCTACACCACTCGGCCATCCGTCCCACAAAGCTCTATCATAACATTTTATATTTCTGACAGAGGCGAGTTGTGACTGTTGTCGGTCATAACTCTTAGAGAAAAAAAATGTAATGAATATTTCTTATGCTATATACAAGGCACAAAGAAACATAAATCTATATATTTGTATAATTAATTAATTGGGCTAACAACATAAACAGTATGTAAATAAATGGATGTTATATATATTTACATTTGTAATTATTTTATTGTGAATGATTAAGCTAACTATATTCAATAAACACAGCACCATAACATTGTATAATCTATTAAATATGACTCTGACAGGCAAAACTCAGACTGGTGTTAATTATAACTGTAACCTTACAATTTATATTTCTGCTTACCTGGCACGGGTGAGTACCATGATCAATGAAGGTCTATGAGGTATCTCCTAGTGCCAGGCTTTCCTGGTCTAGGAGACATACCATGGTCTTTGGGGAGAAAGATCACTGGGGTTCTCCCAGTCAGGAAAACCCTATGCGACGGTGGTGGTACTGTGGTCACCTGAGGACTATCCGAGACTAGTAGTATACACAGCTGGCCGGTGGTGACACAACACCTTTCTACTGGTCCCCACTTAAGCTGGCACATTACCCTAGCCCTGCCAATTAGGGGCCGGGGGGGGCGGGGTTCAGGTACATTACACCCCCCCCCGTCCGAGTGGCAGGAAAAAAACCCTGGCCTTGCCGATCAGCAGTACACACACCCTGCTGGTCTGGCCACTCTGGGCAGGTCTAAAAAGCCCTTTTTCTGCCATTCCGGCAGATGTTAGCGGGTACAATACACCCCGCCGCTCTGGTAGGCATGGGCGAGACATGCATCGAAGCGCCGCCAGCTGATGGCTGGTGCGGTAGGCACACTCACACCTTATCTTGCTTTTGGTAAAAGAAAAGAAATATATATATATATATATATATTTCTAAACACTTTTCTCTTAGGGCGTGGAAGACTGTGAGGATGGGAGAGAGAAATGCCGCAGATTTTCCTTGTTTGGATGGTAGACTCCTCTCAGTAAATGATCCGACATTTCTTCAAATTTCAGCAGTAAAGTGACGATGATAATGAACACCTTGTCTATCGCAATCGGTTACAGACTAAACATGAATCTTTCACCGAATAGTCCACTAGAACATCGAATTTTACGATAAATGAAAATAAATTGCGAAATATGATTGAAGTATCTTCGCTAAAAACTCGCATTTATCTGTCTGCATATTATTTTCAATTAGGTTAAGATCAGCGTTATAAAATTGATAATGTTCAATCAGACCTGTGGTGAGACCAACACTTCTAATCAGTCAAGTGAAAAAAGATCAAATTGAAAGAATGAGATCGATGATAGACTAATTACGAAACACACACTAAATCACATCGATTGATCTGTATAATGGTACACAACCAATGAGACCAGAAACAAAATAGAATTATGGGCGTTGCTTTTTTTTTTTGGCTTTGCTATTCGTGACTAGACATGAATTTGACATGAATCTGCTCTTGAAGTAATTTAAAAACAAGTAATTAAGCCTGTTCCATTCTGGACGAGAGGACGTGTTAGCGAAGGCATTTTCTTGTTATGTATCAGTACGTATGTTACTTTCAGTAAATATTTGTAAATTTTGGAAATGTTTATAAATTCAATTGTGTAATGCATATATCTGTAAAAAAATATTATAAAGACTTTTCTTTATAATTGAAAACAAAATTATTTTCTCTAAATCTAACTACAAGTGGTTTGTGGTTACTGAAATAGGACTCATAATTAAAAACATTCGAAATTATAGTCATTTAATCGTCCGAAAAACTCCGTCAATTGTTGCATAGCTCTGATACTTTCAATTAAACTCAGAACACAAGCTTACTATTTCATTTGATGAGTTTCTCTAATAAATCTTGGTGAAACTACGTGCTGCAGTATTTCGCACCCAAATGAATGGGTTATTGAACGTACAAGGTGTATATATAAAATATATAAGCCTCCCTTAGGAGCTCCCGAAGCCCGGCCCTCAGAGGTCCTATCGCGAAATGAACTTTTTGACGTGATACTACATGGCAGGCCAAGACCTACAAAATGATATACATCATGGGTCTAGGACTTATGGTTGTTGAGAGGATAGGCGCTATGCCTTTATTGAATATAGCTTATGATAGCGAAAGAAAACGGTACTTAAGCCCCCTTTACGGCCCTGAGAGGTCAGATCGCGAAATGGAACAAAAGTAATTTCTTGGCAGGCCAAGACCCACAAAATGATATGATGCACGATCATGGGTCTAGGACTTATGGTTGTTGAGATCTCGAGGGTGATGACGGATTTAGACGGACAAGACAGTTACATGAAACGGGGACAAGGAGGAGCATATTTTTTCAGAAAATGCTCTAAAAATTAACATCTTGTTGTTCGAATTTTGTTAGATATATTAGAACAATGTTACGTTAATTTCAGTCGGTCCCGTGTCTAAGTTAATCAGTCTGTTATTGTCATTCGATACTTATCTCAGTAATCGTCATCATTTTATACGTATATTACAAGTAGTATATTATATTGTTATACATAATATATATAAGGTTATATATATATATATGTGGAAACCTGGGAATTCACTATTTGCGAGGTACCTGGAAAAAATTCCATCAAAAATGTATCTCCGTTGTAGTTAATAAAAGAATATTTTTTGTCAAAGTCCTCTGTAACAGTCAAGGTCCTACCCGAACACCGTTTATCTCATGCATCCTATGAACCACAAATGGGCGAAATGAATTATTTTATTTGAAACAGATTCCGCATTAAGTAGCCGTAAAGACACTCGCATCAGCCTGACTGGCATAGACGTACATGAGCTAGGTTTTATTTTATTTTTTTTTCATTTTGCATCAACTACTTTTTAAATTTCAAAATACCATTTGCCAAAAAAGTTAATCATTCATATTCACACTCAAAACAACGCTGCTGCTTAATAATTTTCGGCATTGACTATCTTACAGCAACTTGTCACTTTGCTGGATTTACTGTAATTATAATTATCATTATGATAGACGTTGGAGTATGATACAATCTTTAAGTAGATTGCATTCTAAAATATCACAGATTAAATTGTTTTGATTTATTTATAAACTTCTTAGTAAATATTAATATTCTAATAATAAGGAACTGACTTTTAATTTCAGCCAAACTACAGAGTTTAAGGACACGTGTCTGTCATTGGACGGTTCTCGAGCCCGGGCGGGGGGGGGGGGGGAAGGGCCGCAAGCAGGGGCAATCCGAACACATGACACGTGCCCCGAGTAGAGTAACTAGCGAAAAAGGCGCGTATTGGGGAAAATACCTCCCCCACCCATGTGTCAATAAGTATCAAAGTAACGCAGATGCTGTCCCTGGGAGGCGGCAATGTAAATACCGCCCTGGGTGAACTGCCACCCTTAAATTACGCCTTTTCGAAGTGTATTATTTAATATTTATTTTACTGCAACTAGGATCGTCGCTTTTTTGTGGGAAAGGCGACAGAGGGTCCTTAGCTGTCAGAGTTTGTCAGGTGTCCTTGATTACCTGGTCGCAGCCCTGCCACCAATCACTTGATTTCACTTTGTTCTAGGGAGGCGGGGCATCTTTAGAAAAAAAATATCGCGAATTCAATCATTCAATCAGTGAAATCGTTTTGGACAATTCAACACCGTTCAATAATTGTGAAAGGGACGAATGGCCGAGTGGTGTAGATGTTCGACTGTCGACCTGGGACTCCTGGGCTTGATCCTCGGTGAGAGCCATGGAAACTTTTCCGGGTGAAATTTGGTGTCAAGTCCCGCAAGTCCACACAGGTTTAAATGAGTACCTGACTAAAGTCGGGGAAGTAAAGGAGGATGTGTGTTGTACAAACCACACAATACCTAAATATGCCGAAGTAATAGAAACAGATGAATTCTACACTGGCCCACAATGACCCATTTAGGGCTAAGGGAACTTTACTTTTTACTTATAACTGTGAGGAATCAGTACCAGTGACACGGGGAAGGTGGGCACAGCATGTAAATAAAGGTGTCGTCTAACCAGCAATATGAGCCCAATGGGAGGGGTGGGGACTTTTTAACCCCTGCTATTAGACGGCCCCGTAAAACGGTACATACATAGTTAGGTCAAATCATCAAAAAAAAATCTAGGTCACCGTTCTGGCGCAACTGACATTTCTTTCAAATCCCACACACACGATAACCACTCGGTCAGTCTGACCTCTTTTAGACCAGTGGACAGAACCAATCTACCCCCCTCCCACACACATACACACTTTGCATCAATTGATCAACGGACGATGTGTTCCAACAGAAGTAAATTATCTGTAGGCAGTAATTGATTGCGCTAAACCTTTTCTCTCGCTTTCATTCTACGGAACCGGCAGAGCGTGAGGAGCGGTTTCCCCCTCCCTGGCAGCGGTCACTTTGTCACCAGTCGCCAGACAGTGATCAGCAGACCTGCTACATTCAGTTTGATGGTGGTGCGGTCTGGGCGAACAAAAACAAAGGAAGAAAAAAAAAAAGTAAGTTTCATTTTTTTTACTATTATTATTTCCCACATCTTTTTTAATAATACGCTGATTATTATTACTATTATTACTATTATTATTATTATTACTATTATTATTACTATTATTATTACTATTATTATTACTATTATTATTATTATTATTATGATTGTTATTATTATGGCTATTATTATTATTATTATTATTAATATATGGTTTTGTGATGAATGATTCGGGATTGGTTGCTGTTTTGTTTTTTGTTATTTTTGTGTTGTTGATGTAATACATATTGTTTGTGTCACGTTGTTTGTGGGGTTAGGGGGGTGGAGATTAATTCTATTAACACCATTTTATGTTATAAACTGTGAGAGGTACTGAACATTATATTTTTTGGTTGGGGGTGGGGTTGGGTGTGTGTGTGTGTGTGGGGGGGGGGGGGTTTACTAAGGCTCAAAGAAACAAAAAAATCGCAACTGACTGAAAAAAAAAACAAGAAATATTTTCATTCACTGCAGATTTTAAGCAGTTTAAAGAATGTCTTTACGTTTACAGAGTTTTTCATATGTTTCTTTTAAGATAAAGAAACATTTTTTTTTCTTTTCTACTAAACGAAAAAAAATTGTGCAAAGTTTAGACTAATTTTTTAAAATTTGTATTTCTTTATTAATTAATTTCATTATTTATTTTTTTAATGATATGCCTATAAATGAGCTTAGATATCATTTTATTTATTCTATTTTCCTTATAATTGGTAATAAAGATATCAGTCTAAAAAAAAAAACAACTATTTACAGAGACTGTGTGGCTATTTTACAGAAATGGAAAACAGTATTTATTTTAGAGTCTAAACAGGCTGAATCCAATTTGTACACGTCTGTGTGGGCCTGCGCGCGACCGTGTGTGTGTCTATGTAATAGTGTACCATTGGGCATTACAGTGTTAACTTTTCAAGAGTTAACGTTCAATGATTTTTGAATTTAGCATGTTCCCAGTTTGAGTGAACAGGTGAGTGATGTCCTTGTAAGGATGAGATGAAATCTCTTAGATCCTATAAACCCACTAATGGAACGGTTTTGCAGTGCCCTTCTTTCATCCCCAATCATAGCCGATAGTGGAATGGTCATGGAGGCACCACGGGAGACATAGTGGGGGACTTTAGCCATGACCTGAAATATCCATTGGTCCTCACCGGAGATCGAACCAGTGACCTTCAGGTCGACAGTCGAGCGTTTTTACCACACGACCAACAGATAAAAAGATCAAATGAGAACACGATAGTCCATTGTTTGAAGTCACTGTTAAGAAGAAGTATGTGAATTGGAATTTGAAAACAAGGTCTAATATGGTTAAGGCTGGGGGGTTATGGGGGTGGGGTGGGGGCAAATTAAAACGATACGGAGCTCTAATGGGGTCAATGACTATTTATAATTTGGGGGGTCTGGATCCTAGTGATGTGAGTGGGGGTAAGTTATGGCGTGAGCTGATGGGGCGGGGGGGGGGTGTCAATACATTTCTAATAGATCCTTGTCCTTACCGTGGGTCTCATGTATTGCAGTAGATCAGTTCGTTGGGTGGGTGGGGTGGGGTAGGGGGGCAGGCGCTGATGGGGAAATCCAAACCGGAAAAACAGCAAGGAATATTTAGAAAAAAAAAAAGTATTGTCATACATTATTGCCACGAACATTCGCTACGGATAAACAAAATGACAAGAGATGAATACGTCTGAAAGAAGTGCATGATAGAGAAATTCATGACGATTGTTGTTGTTTTTTTTTATTTTGCAAGCCTTTATCAGGTCATACAGCTGTAGAAAATGTTTTGGATATTATGAATACGTTTATGCAAGAAAACTTAGCTTATTGTTGAGACTTTAGCAAACAATAAACACTATAAGGTGTAATAATGTGTACAAAATTCAGAGTAAAAAAAAACATTAAGATAATTATAATACAGAAACTTTCCTCCACACTGGACTTTTATATCAAATTCATTGACGTATGTACTAAATTAATAAGTTTCAATGTTTGAATCATCAAGTAACTTCACTGACTTAATAAGAAGTTTCAATCTTTGAATCATCAAGTAACTTCACTGACGTATATACTAAATGAATAAGTTTCAATCTTTGAATCATCAAGTAACTTCACTGACGTATATACTAAATGAATAAGTTTCAATCTTTGAATCATCAAGTAACTTCACTGACGTATATACTAAATGAATAAGTTTCAATCTTTGAATCATCAAGTAACTTCACTGACGTATATACTAAATGAATAAGTTTCAATCTTTGAATCATCAAGTAATAACTTTAATTCACGTGAAATACTAAATTAATAAGTTTCATTACCGCAAGCTACTAAATAAAAAAAATTCATTTCAATTGACTACTATATTAATAGAGGGATGGATGACCGAGTGGTGTAGATGTTCGATTACTATATTAATAGAGGGATGGATGACCGAGTGGTGTAGATGATTGCTATATTAATAGAGGGATGGATGACCGAGTGGTGTAGATGCTCGATTACTATATTAATAGAGGGATGGATGACCGAGTGGTGTAGATGCTCGATTACTATATTAATAGAGGGATGGATGACCGAGTGGTGTAGATGCTCGATTACTATATTAATAGAGGAAGCATGACCGAGTGGTGTAGATGCTCGATTACTATATTAATAGAGGGAAGCATGACCGAGTGGCGTAGATGCTCGATTACTATATTAATAGAGGGATGGATGACCGAGTGGCGTAGATGCTCGATTACTATATTAATAGAGGGAAGCATGACCGAGTGGCGTAGATGCTCGATTACTATATTAATAGAGGGAAGCATGACCGAGTGGTGTAGATGCTCGATTACTATATTAATAGAGGGATGGATGACCGAGTGGTGTAGATGCTCGATTACTATATTAATAGAGGGAAGCATGACCGAGTGGTGTAGATGCTCGATTACTATATTAATAGAGGGATGGATGACCGAGTGGTGTAGATGATTGCTATATTAATAGAGGGATGGATGACCGAGTGGTGTAGATGCTCGATTACTATATTAATAGAGGGATGGATGACCGAGTGGTGTAGATGCTCGATTACTATATTAATAGAGGGAAGCATGACCGAGTGGCGTAGATGCTCGATTACTATATTAATAGAGGGATGGATGACCGAGTGGTGTAGATGCTCGATTACTATATTAATAGAGGGAAGCATGACCGAGTGGTGTAGATGCTCGATTACTATAGAGGGATGGATGACCGAGTGGTTTAGATGATTGCTATATTAATAGAGGGATGGATGACCGAGTGGCGTAGATGCTCGATTACTATATTAATAGAGGGATGGATGACCGAGTGGTGTAGATGCTGGATTACTGTATTAATAGAGGGATGGATGACCGAGTGGTGTAGATGCTCGACTACTATATTAATAGAGGGAAGCATGACCGAGTGGCGTAGATGCTCGATTACTATATTAATAGAGGGAAGCATGACCGAGTGGTGTAGATGCTCGATTACTATAGAGGGATGGATGACCGAGTGGTGTAGATGATTGCTATATTAATAGAGGGATGGATGACCGAGTGGCGTAGATGCTCGATTACTATATTAATAGAGGGAAGCATGACCGAGTGGTGTAGATGCTCGATTACTGTATTAATAGAGGGATGGATGACCGAGTGGTGTAGATGCTCGATTACTATATTAATAGAGGGAAGCATGACCGAGTGGCGTAGATGCTCGATTACTATATTAATAGAGGGAAGCATGACCGAGTGGCGTAGATGCTCGATTACTATATTAATAGAGGGAAGCATGACCGAGTGGCGTAGATGCTCGATTACTATATTAATAGAGGGAAGCATGACCGAGTGGTGTAGATGCTCGATTACTATATTAATAGAGGGATGGATGACCGAGTGGTGTAGATGCTCGATTACTATATTAATAGAGGGATGGATGACCGAGTGGTGTAGATGATTGCTATATTAATAGAGGGATGGATGACCGAGTGGTGTAGATGCTCGATTACTATATTAATAGAGGGAAGCATGACCGAGTGGCGTAGATGCTCGATTACTATATTAATAGAGGGAAGCATGACCGAGTGGCGTAGATGCTCGATTACTATATTAATAGAGGGATGGATGACCGAGTGGTGTAGATGCTCGATTACTATATTAATAGAGGGATGGATGACCGAGTGGTGTAGATGCTCGATTACTATATTAATAGAGGGATGGATGACCGAGTGGTGTAGATGATTGCTATATTAATAGAGGGATGGATGACCGAGTGGTGTAGATGCTCGATTACTATATTAATAGAGGGAAGCATGACCGAGTGGTGTAGATGCTCGATTACTATATTAATAGAGGGAAGCATGACCGAGTGGCGTAGATGCTCGATTACTATATTAATAGAGGGATGGATGACCGAGTGGTGTAGATGCTCGATTACTATATTAATAGAGGGAAGCATGACCGAGTGGCGTAGATGCTCGATTACTATATTAATAGAGGGATGGATGACCGAGTGGTGTAGATGCTCGATTACTATATTAATAGAGGGAAGCATGACCGAGTGGCGTAGATGCTCGATTACTATATTAATAGAAGGATGGATGACCAAGTGGCGTAGATGCTAGATTACTATTTTATTAGAGGGATGACCGAGTGCAGTAGATGCTCGATGTCCTGGGTTCGATCCTTGGTAAGAACTAAGGGAATGTGTATAGGTACTGGTGAAAGTTGGTTCAAGTCAAGTCCAGCCATCTTTCAATGGGTACCTAACTTAAGACGGGGTAGTAAAGGCGTCGTGCTAACTATTTTTTTTAGAGCATTTTCGAAAAAAATGCACTATTGTCCCCGTTTTGTCTGTCTGTCTGTCTGTCCGTCTGTCTGTCATCACCCTAGATCTCAACAACCATAAGTCCTAGACCCATGATGTATATATCATTTTGTAGGTCTTGGCCTGCCAAGAAATGACTTTTTCCATTTCGCGATCTGACCTCTCAGGGCCGTAAAAGGGGGCTTAGTACCGTTTTTTGCTATATAAGCTATATTAATAAAGAGCGCCTATATCTCAACAACCATAAGTCCTAGACCCATGATGTATATATATTTTGTAGGTCTTGGCCTGCCAAGTGTACATCAAAAGTCCATTTCGCGATAGGACCTCTGAGGCCCGGGCTTCAGGGCTCCTAAGGGGCTTATATATTTTATATACACCTTGTACGTTCAATAACCCATTCATTTGGTGCGAAATACTGCAGTACGTAGTTTCACCAAGATTTATTAAGAAACTCATCAAATGAAATAGTAAGCTTGTGTTCTGAGTTTAATTGAAACCTTAATTTTTAGAGCATTTTCGAAAAAAAATGCTCTATTGTCCCCGTTTTGTCTGTCTGTCTGTCCGTCTGTCCGTCATCACCCTAGATCTCAACAACCATAAGTCCTAGACCCATGATGTATATATCATTTTGTAGGTCTTGGCCTGCCAAGAAATGACTTTTTTCCATTTCGCGATCTGACCACTCAGGGCCGTAAAAGGGGCCTTAGTACCGTTTTTTACTATATAAGCTATATTAATAAAGGAGCGCTATATCTCAGCAACTATAAGTCCTAGACCCATGATGTATATATCATTTTGTAGGTCTTGGCCTGCCAAGTGTACATCAAAAGTCCATTTCGCGATAGGACCTCTGAGGCCCGGGCTTCAGGGCTCCTAAGGGGCTTATATATTTTATATACACCTTGTACGTTCAATAACCCATTCATTTGGTGCGAAATACTGCAGTACGTAGTTTCACCAAGATTTATTAAGAAACTCATCAAATGAAATAGTAAGCTTGTGTTCTGAGTTTAATTGAAACCTTAATTTTTAGAGCATTTTCGAAAAAAAATGCTCTATTGTCCCCGTTTTGTCTGTCTGTCTGTCCGTCTGTCCGTCATCACCCTAGATCTCAACAACCATAAGTCCTAGACCCATGATGTATATATCATTTTGTAGGTCTTGGCCTGCCAAGAAATGACTTTTTCCATTTCGCGATCTGACCACTCAGGGCCGTAAAAGGGGCCTTAGTACCGTTTTTTACTATATAAGCTATATTAATAAAGGAGCGCTATATCTCAGCAACTATAAGTCCTAGACCCATGATGTATATATCATTTTGTAGGTCTTGGCCTGCCATGTGTACATCAAAAGTTCATTTCGCGATAGGACCTCTGAGGGCCGGGCTTCAGGGATCATAAGGGGCTTATATATTATATATACACCTTGTACGTTCAATAGCCCGTTCATTTGGTGCGAAATACTGCAGCACGTAGTTTCACCAAGATTTATTAAGAAACTCATCAAATGAAATAGTAAGCTTGTGTTCTGAGTTTAATTGAAAGTATCAGAGCTATGCAACAATTGACGGAGTTTTCGGACGATTAAATGACTATAATTTCGAATGTTTTCAATTATGAGTCCTATTTCAGTAACCACAAACCACTTGTAGTTAGATTTAAGAGAAAATAATTTTTTTTCAAATATAAAGAAACGTCTTTATAATATTTTTTTACAGATATATGCATTACACAATTGAATTTATAAACATTTCCAAAATTTACAAATATTTACTGAAAGTAACATATGTACTGATACATAACAAGAAAATGCGCTAACACGTCCTGTGTCCAGAATGGAACAGGCTTAATTGCTTGTTTAACTAAATGAATAAGTTTTCATTAAAATGGTTTTAATACCGCAGACAGGGTAGCTGGCGCGCGCCTAAGACCCCCCCCCCCCAAATATTTAGGGGCCTTAAAAAGCTCAATTCAAAACCCTTTTGATAAGTCTCTCTTTTTCTAAAAGGGCCAAATATTTTCTTCTGCCCCAACTGACATATGTCCGCCCCTGACCTCAGGCGACTATGGATATTTTCAAATACAAAGTCATCAGTAAGAATGTATTTCAATAAATCATTTGATTGCTTTTTTATCTGGTCAAACATACTCTTGAAAATATTCAGTCTGTTTTAAGAGTATTAGTTACTAGCTGTACCCTGCAAAACCTTTGCATAGAATTATATCCCCTTAGGCTTGATCGCTAGGCTAGGTTTTTTTTGGTTTCGGGCAGATCCGATTTTTTTCATGATTGTATTTTAAACTGGAATACTGTTGTATTAATTATTTACTTTCGATTTAACTCAGAACCCAAACAAATCGCAAAATTTTTACTAGATTATTGTCAACTCTAGGCGGACACGAGCACGTGTGACATACAAATCTAGGTCACCGTTCAGGATTGACTGATATCCCACACACAATAACTTGTCAATAACCAACGTACATTTTGTTTGTTTGGCGGACCGTCAAACTTTTCTCGTGGACCACTAGTTGTCCCCGGAACACAGGTCGCCTACCATTGATCAATCGCACCGATGATATTGACATATTTTTATTTTTATTATATGTAAACTTCAAACAGTCATTTCTTGCCTTTAATGTACGCCCTGCACCAAAAGGATTTTTTTTCTTCTTCTTCTTCTTGCCTATTAACCTTTATTGTCGTTAAACGAGGTCAGGTTGGTAAAAGCCATTGTTTGAACTTCGTCAGTGTGAACAATGTAAGAAGTAAACATCCATGGCTGCACCCAGGACCAGGGCAACATTTGACAAACACATATCTACCTTGTGTGCCCTCGCCTTTCATTAAATCACCTTGTGTGTGTGTGTGGGTGAATGTGTCTGTGCGCGTGCGTGCATGCTTTGAACGTATTGTCAAGTAAATGAGAATGGAGACAATATTTTTATTGATTCGCGCGCGCGCGTGTGTGTGTGCGTGTGTGTGCTGCATTCTAATAATTGACATAAAAAAAATTTTCCAGGAGAGGTTTTGTTTGTTTCAAGACCTGCCTTGTATTGTGAGTGAAATATGTAAGAATATGCAATCGTTTTTTTTCTTTTTTTGAAACACTATACAAAGAATTCTACAAAAGGGCACATTGTTTTTTTATGTGTTTACAAATAGAAATAATTGTTGCGTGGCGTCAATTTAATATGCTGTATCAAATGACTTGTTCTACTTGACTTGCTGACTTATTATTTAAAAAAAAAATAGTTCCATTTGCAATAACCTCACAACATAACTAAGCTGTAACCCTGTGGTTAATGTATAATGAAGTCAAACGTCAGTTGAACTTTCACAAAGCAGGGAACTGGTTCAAAGACCATGAGAAATCAATGTAATTTATTTTTTCAATGCAGGCCATTCAGTTTTTTATATTATTATTATTTTATTTTGCTCTTCCGGAACTCGTATGTTTATTATATAGGTTCTGCTAGAAACTAAAATGATGCACTGGGAGCTCGTATGTTTATTATATAGGTTCTGTCAGAAACTAAAATGATGCACTGGGAACTCGTATGTTTATTATATAGGTTCTGTCAGAAGCTAAAATGATGCACTGGGAACTCGTATGTTTATTATATAGGTTCTGTCAGAAACTAAAATGATGCACTGGGAACTCGTATGTTTATTATATAGGTTCTGTCAGAAACTAAAATGATGCACTGGGAACTCGTATGTTTATTATATAGGTTCTGTCAGAAACTAAAATGATGCACTGGGAGCTCGTATGATTATATAAGTTGTGCTAGAAACTAAAATGATGTACTGGGAGCTTGCATGTTTATATAGGTTCTGACAGAAACTAAAAATAATGCACTATATTACGGTGGCCACATTTGAAGTCAATGAGCTCAACTTTCTTGTTTTTTTTTTTTCAAATAGTACATACATCTATATCAAAGTCAATTTAACTTTAGCGGAACACATCTTAATACTTTTAAATAAATGATTTAAATTTTCAATTACGGCCACATTAAAACTCAAAGAAAAGCATCAAGCGGCTTTAAGAATCGTATTTGGCATCTATCGGGGGAATCCATTGATTCGAACTACGCTGCTGCTTAATAACTGTCTTACCTGCGGCTCTCAACCTTTTCCGCGACTACACTCCAAAGGGTCTGAAAATATGTCCGCGGGAACCCCGTCAAAGTTTAGAGAAAACTGGTGACCTTCAACCTCTTGGTTGTTTTAAAACGAAAATTACACGTCGTTGCTTACCCCTGCCTAGCCTTATCCCTTGGGGCCATGGGCGTCGCTAGGAATTTTTCCAGGGGGGGGGGCAAATAACAACTTTATGACATTTTTTTTAATGTAAGGGGGGGGGGGAGCAAAAGCCCCCCTCTTATATGACATTTTTTCAAAATGTAAGGGTGGGGCAAATGCCCCCCTTGCCCCCCTCCCCCATGAATACGCCCATGCTTGGGGGGTACGCGTAACCCCGGTTGAGAACCGCGGCTCTAAACTACTAAATACCCATCATCCATTTCTCTCTCTCTCTCTCCCAAAAAAAATTATCGTCTTGATACTCGTTCTCAGAGTCTCTAATTGTCTGAAACATGTCCTTCGTTTATTCAGTGTTTCTCAAAACCACACTCTGCGAGACAGTGGTATCCCATGAAGCTACTACTCGTGTCAGGCCCTTAGCGATACACAAATCAACACTTGATACAAAAAGTATCGGCAATACAGCCACCAATACTGAAATAGTATCGCCGATACTGTATCGGCCGGTACCGCCTTACGGCCTCCCATCGCCCTGTTAAACAGTATACTAAAAACTAAGAATATATTTTTTTGTAACTAAAATGGTCATAAATAGTTTAAATACTATTTATAAAATATTGATTTTAAAAAAGAAATTATGGTTTAAACTAAGTTGGTATTACTTCAAGCACAAAATCTATTACACATTCTTTTAAAATAAAATTGTATTGTTTCTTTGTAACAAAGTAGTGGGACGGGCGGCCGAGTGGTGTAGATACTCTATTATCGACCTGAGAGTCCTGGGTTCGATCCTCGGGGAACAACCAGGTGAAATATGTTTCAAAGTCGTCTCACAAGTTGGGGAAGTATAGGCGGCTTGGCGTTGTGCTAACTACTGAATCCCTTCATATGCCGAGGTTATAGAAACATGAATTCTAAACTTCATCTGTCCCGATGGCCTGTTAGGGCTAAGGGAACTTTGTAACAAAAAAATGTATACAGTATTTAGTTTTATTTAGATTTTAGGATGAAGAGTAGGGAACCTATGCAGACAAAAAATATCCCTCGGAGATATATGTATACACGTATATGCACGCCTGTGATTTTATTTTATTTTGGATGATGGAGTTTTTTAGAGCATTTTTTTTTCTATTGTCCCCGTTTTGTCTGTCTGTCATCACCCTAGATCTCAACAACCATAAGTCCTAGACCCATGATGTATATATCATTTTGTAGGTCTTGGCCTGCCAAGAAATGACTTTTTTCCATTTCGCGATCTGACCTCTCAGGGCCGTAAAAGGGGCCTTAGTACCGTTTTTTACTATATAAGCTATATTAATAAAGGAGCGCTATATCTCAGCAACTATAAGTCATAGACCCATGATGTATATATCATTTTGTAGGTCTTGGCCTGCCATGTGTACATCAAAAGTTCATTTTGCGATAGGACCTCTGAGGGCCGGGCTTCAGGGCTCCTAAGGGGCTTATATATTATATATACACCTTGTACGTTCAATAACCCATTCATTTGGTGCGAAATACTGCAGCACGTAGTTTCACCAAGATTTATTAAGAAACTCATCAAATGAAATAGTAAGCTTGTGTTCTGAGTTTAATTGAAAGTATCAGAGCTATGCAACAATTGGCGGAGTTTTCGGACGATTAAATGACTATAATTTCGAATGTTTTCAATTATGAGTCCTATTTCAGTAACCACAAACCACTTGTAGTTAGATTTAAGAGACAATAATTTTTTTTTCAAATATAAAGAAACGTCTTTATAATTTTTTTTTACAGATATATATGCATTACACAATGGAATTTATAAACATTTCCAAAATTTACAAATATTTACTGAAAGCTAACAAACGTACTGATACCTAACACGAAAATGCGCTAACACGTCCTGTGTCCAGAATGGAACAGGCTTAATTGCTTGTTTTTTCTTTTAGAACAGGTTGATTGGGTTATTGATTTAAAAAAAAAAGATGTCAATTACATGTGAAAAAAAAATCAGTGGTTAATTGTTCTGCGACTTCTAAACGGATTTTAAAAAACCGCCAACACATGCCTGTCGTCAATAATACCTCAGACATAAAGAGCGACTGCAGCTATTTGGTTGGTCTATTTCTATGAAGTGTTTAGACACTAAGAGCGACTGCAGCTATTTGGTTGGTCTATTACTTACTATGAAGTGTTTAGATATAAAGAGCGACTGCAGCTATTTGGTTGCTCTATTACTATTAAGTGTTAAAACATAAAGAGCGACTGCAGCTATTTGGTTGGTCTATTACTTACTATGAAGTGTTTAGACATAAAGAGCGACTGCAGCTATTTGGTTGCTCTATTACTATGAAGTGTTTAGACATAAAGAGCGACTGCAGCTATTTGGTTGGTCTATTGCTTACTAGGAAGTGTTTAGACATAAAGAGCGACTGCAGCTATTTGGTTGGTCTATTTCTTACTAGGAAGTGTTTAGACATAAAGAGCGACTGCAGCTATTTGGTTGGTCTATTACTATGAAGTGTTTAGACACTAAGAGCGACTGCAGCTATTTGGCTGTCCATTCCTCCCCAGTTTTTTTTTTTTTGTTTTGTTGCTAAAATCTATTACGCGAATGACATTTTAACCAACGCAGTAACCATACTACGGCAGCGTACTTCCAATTGTCAAAGTGGGAAAATAGAAATTATTAATGTTTGTTTGTTTCTTTTCCGACAAGTTCTTTTTTTTTTTTCGGCCTTCCACTATTAAGATCTAGGTCTTAAAATAGAAAAGAAAATATTATTTTCTGTGGGCGTACTTCCGCTAGAATGGGATTTAAAAAAAACAAACAAAATATTTCCCCTTGGAAGTTAAGACATGTACATTACATTGTAAAACCCGTGATTGCCTTTGCTAATGGCTCATCGATTATTGTGGGCTAAATCGACCAAAGCGTGTGTTGATCTAAGTTTTTTTTTTTTTAAGTTTATTTTAAATTTAAACATGCATTGGAAAGATAAAAAAAAAAAGATTAAAGAAAACAAATTGTACTTGATCGTATTACTCTGAGTGACATTTGGGCAAATGTTTCCGAGTGTAAAATTATTGTTGGGGGAATAAAATAAATCACTTGAACAAAACGAAAAATGTTGGTTTTCTTTTTTTGTTTTTAGTGGTGCATTACAAGCCTTTGAAGATTAGTTCCATTGTGTGTGTGTGTGTGTGTGTGTGTGTGTGTGTGTGTGGACTTGTGGCAGCAAGAGATTAAGTGTGCAGTGCCGTGTGGGTATGGATGTGTGAGAGAGTATGTCTGGTTATGTCTGCTGTATGTGATTGAGAGAGAGAATGTGTGGGTGTGTGTGAGAGTTTGTGCGGGTGTGAAAGAATGTGTGTGTGAGAGAGAGTATGTGCTGGTGGGTGTGAGAGAGAGAGAGAGAGTGTGTGTGTGAGTGTGAAGAATGCGTGTGTGAGAGAGAGGGTGTGTGAGTGTGAAGAATGTGTGTGTGAGAGTGTGTGTGAGTGTGAAGAATGCGTGTGTGAGAGAGAGTGTGTGTGAGTGTGAAGAATGCGTGTGTGAGAGAGTGCGTGTGAGTGTGAAGAATGCGCTTGTAAGAGAGAGTGTGTGTGAGTGTGAAGAATGCGCGTGTGAGAGAGAGTGTGTGTGAGTGTGAAGAATGCGTGTGTGAGAGAGAATGTGTGTGAGTGTGAAGAATGTGTGTATGTGAGTGAGTGTGTGTGGGCGAGTCTGTGAGAGAAAGCGAATGTGTAGGTGTGAAAAAATGTGTGTTTGTGAGAGAGAGAATGTGTGTGTGTGTGAGAGAGAGAGAGAGAGAGAGAATGGTTTTATGAGAGAGAGAGAGAGAGAGAGAGAGAGAGAGAGAGAGAGAGAGAGAGAGAGAAAGAGAGAGTCGTGTTTGTGTGTGTTTTTGTGAGAAGTATGTGCGGGTGTGTGAGTGATTGCCTATGCATGGATAGTACCAGTTAAACTTGGGCCCTGGCAATCTCCACCAAATGGGGCCGAAGCCATGAATTCTTGGACCCTGACCTACTTTGCCAACGGGAGCCCCCCCCCCTTTCCACCACATCTGAAGGAAAACAAATAAACAAAAATAATTATCGAAAGTGACGAGGAGGTTTGGGGCCCCTTGGCAAATGTTAGTGTGCCCCCCCCACCTCACGGCGGCCCTGATGTTATAGTAGGTTACTGAAACTATCGGAACTCCTAAGGGCAGGGACTCTTGAAATGTGTTTTGGTTGCACCCCTTTAAATGTGTGTTCTTATGGCTGTCAGCAGGCTCACCGACAGAAATTTCGGGCCCCTGGGGAGGGCTGTTACCCTCCCCCCCCGCGGTGATAATAATATTTTCAAAAGTTGATTGGCCAGCTCAGTCCGGGCCCCTGAAACTCGCCGGGCCCCGGGCGTTTGCCCCCGCCCCCTCCCCCTCTCGGCGGCACTGGCTGTCAGTGTAGTTTAGCATGTTTATGAGTGTGTTTATGTGTGTATCTGTGTGTGTGTGTGTGTGTGTGTGTATGTGTGTGAATGTTGGTATTGTGGTGTTGACTACTGGAAACGGTAATAGACGGGAAGACCAAAAAAAAAAAATCTATAAAAAGAACCTTCCGAAACTCCCGCAGTAGTCCACAATATCCGTCGGTCTAACGTCTGCTCCAAATTTACCCCTAGTAACTCTTAATAACAGAAGTTTTTTTTTTTTGTTTTATTTGTCAAGTTAAAAGCAGTTAAGACGTAGTAATAAAGAAATATTCATCTGCTGGATGGATTTTCGTTGTTAAATACTCTAATTGATTTCCTGTTTCACTCCATTCCACTGAGAGTAGTTTCCCTTTTCACTTTTCTTTTGACAATATTACAATTCTACTTTATTTTTGTTTTGTTTACATTGGCAATTATTTACTTATATATTTCTTTTACCCAATTTAATTCTGACGTGCTACAGAGGAAAGACTACGCGTGGGGTGACGAGGCATCACAAGGCGCCCGCCACAGTCGCCACACGTAAACAATTCGTTTAAAATTAAACGATTTATTTTTATTATAAACTCTCGACTATCTGGTTTTGGGATTACACGACCATTAGTTCAGCACTGTCCATTGGAATAATTAGGCTACAAATGAGAATCTAGTACGAATCTACTATAAGTGCAGTGGCGTAGCTAGCTTAACTCGCACCCGGGGTACTATATCTTTTTAGCGCCCCCCCCCCATTCGAAAACCATATAATATTATATGTACAATATACCGTTTTGGCGCCCCTTTGTGAGTAGCGCCCGGGGCATGATGCCCCCCCCCCAACTACCCCACTGTATAAGTGTTATGTCATATATATATATATCTAAATATATGTGTTTGTGCGTGCGTGTTTGTGGAGTGTGTATTGGTGGTGGTGTGTGTGAGGTGTGCATGAGATGGGTGTGCGTGTGCGTGGTGTGCTTGTGTGTGTGGTGGAAGTGTGGTGTGTCTGCATGTGTGCATGTGGTGGTTGTGTGGTGTGTGTGGTGTGCATGCGGTGGGTGTGTGTGTGTCTGGTGTGCGTGTGATGTGTGTGTTGGTGGGTGTGGTGTTTGTGTGTGTAAAGTGTGGTTTGTGTGTGTGTGTAGTATATGTATGTGTGCTGTGTGCGTTTTGAGTGTGTTGTGTGTGTGGTGTATGTGTGTGTGCTGTGTGCGTGTTGTGTGTGTGTGTGGTGTGTGTATGGATAGATCAATAGATATACATTATACGCACATTCTTTTTTCAGATTCAGACAAGTTCAAACCACCGGAGGAAAGAAAGTCAGTCGAACATTTATTGTGGAGTGACAACGTCCAAAGAGTGCTGTCATGTCAATCATTCTCTTGTCTGGAAGAAAGAAAGCCATCGCCGAGAAGAAGAAAGTTGTCAGGTAATGAAAATAAACAACAACAACAATAAGAATAGATACATGAAATGTTTTGTGTCGTCACACACATACACACAAACTTATTGTCAAAATAATATGATACACAAAAAACAGAATATATAAACTCTATCTCTGTATCGCTTTCTATCAATCACTCAATATATCAATCAATCATTCTATCTATCAATAAATCTATCTATCTATCCATCAATCTATCAATCTATCTCTTAATCAATATATCTATCTATCTAGCAATCTATCTATTGATCAATCAATCTATCTATCTCTCTATCTATCTATTTCTATATAAATATCTATTTATTTATCTATCTGTCTGTCTCACCAAAAAAAAACCGTTACATAATAAGTGAATGGTCCCTAATGTTAGCTGTGTCTTTATAATGTGTCTTTATAATGTGTCTATGCCCGGAGGAAGGTTTACTCAATATTATATAATATGAGAATGTGTAAATATTTTACGCCACAGAGAAATTGATTTTATTTCTAGTTGATTGATTTAAAATGCACGGTTTAGCAGACGCGAAGAGAACATGACACCGTAATTTCCTGTTGTCATTGGCAGGAAACTGAGTTTGGAATAAATTTCGAGTGGGATTAGATTGAATAAAATGTCTAACTTTACGTCATCAGATATATGATCTCATTGATAAAATGATATACCTTGACTTCAATATAAATTATCTAGTTTTAGTCATTGTATATGACCTTACTGTACGTCTTCAGTGGAGTATATGGTTTATCTCTCATACATCAATACAGTAGAAAGTCGTTTATCCGAATGTTTATTATCCGGAGCGTCAAATAAATGTAAAATTCAAGTGTTTACCGCATGGGATGATTTCTAATAGAGTATAGTGTCCTGTTTCATCTACTGCATGAATTGCATTCGATTTCGGTTATCCGAACAATCGCGTATCCCGAACGGTGTCCGGTCCCTATTGATTCGAATAAACGACGTTCTACTGTACATGATCCAAGTAAAGTTTTACCACACCAATATATGAAATAACTTTGCGACAACAATATATGATATAACTTTGCGACAACAATATATGATATAACTTTGCGACACCAATATATGATATAACTTTGCGACAACAATATATGATATAACTTTGCGACAACAATGTATGATACAACTTTGCGACAACAATATATGATATAAATTTGCGACAACAATGTATGATATAACTTTGCGACAACAATATATGATTTAACTTTGCGACAACGAAATGTGGTTTATTTTTTAATTTTTTTGACAACAGTGACTTATCCCAGTTATTCTCATATCATCTGCAGTTGATCTTGCTTTACACTAGGACAGAGGAGACTAAAGTCCGTTGAATATTTCGGGCTCTTTAACAAAGATACAGGGTAAAAAAAATAAACATAGACATGCGTCTCTGAGCTTGAAATATTTTTGTGTGGCTGACGATAATGCTAATATTGCAGAATTATTTGAAAGCTATGAAAGTCTTTAAGAAATATCGAAACTACTTGCCTTCATTTACTGAAGACCAGGGAGAAAGGTTAGTAGGTATCGTGTTTAGATCGATACTAGTTTGATGAAAACTTTGGGTTTGAATACTGAAGAGATCTGTTACTAGTGATAGGGTAATACACATTTCTTTACCGATTAAGGGACAATGTCGGATATTTCTCTAACTTTTTCTGATACGATTTCGACTTTGATACATGGACACTATTGAAAGTTCAAATATTGGGTAGATTTAAGTGAATCGTTTTAGAAAATAGAAAATTGGTTACAATTATCCGATTCCTGTAGTATAAAAAGATCCTATGTTTCCGCTAAATATTCCGATACATCAGCCCATCCCAAATAGTTACCTCTGCTACTTTTTCGAGTCGTCTAATCAACTCTAATCGAGTGGCCTTTATGAGATGTGGGGGTGGTGTCTGTGGGGTCGGGCTCTATGAGATGTGGGTCAGGTTGGAGTCGGTACAGGTTTGATATCCACATAAGACAAACTCACTCTGTCCTTCTTTTTCACTGTCAAAACAATTTCACTCCTCACCCACCCATCCACACATCAACCCACCCCGCTGGTGTAATTCATAACTGTAAATCAACTTGTTTACATTAAGTGCCATTACATCCTTCACCAGAAAGTATTCATTTCGTGTAATTGTGTTTGGATGTGTGTGTGTGTGTAAGTGTGTGTTTTTGTGTGTGCCATGACACTTATAAAGAAGTCGTACAATTATTTTAGCTGGGGGTCGACACACAAAATGCCTCAGCGTAAATGCTGCACATTAATGGCTTCTTGTGGTAGCCTGGTTAGCACTTCGGACCCCCCTCCTTTGGATCTGAGAGAGAGAGTGGGGGGGGGGGGGGGGAGGGTGAAGTATCGAGTGATAGAAAATTTATAATACAGTTTTTATCATTCTTCATGTCTTCTAGATAAAACATCATCTATCAGAAAGAGTAAACTAGTATTGCTTAATATTTTAGTCAGTAATATTAATACCGTATTATTATCGTAAATTTAAGTTTACAGTATCAATGTAAAACAAAGTTGTATGGTGTAATCTTTGCATAATGGGAACATTAATTAACTTAGTTTCATGGAACCAGGGTAAGCCTGTTAGTTACTTAGTTTCATGGTAACACTGTAAACCTGTTAGTGACTTAGTTTCATGGTAACACAGTAAACATGTTAGTGACTTAGTTTCATGGTAACACAGTAAACCTGTTAGTGACTTAGTTTCATGGTAACAATGTAAACCTGTTAGTGACTTAGTTTCATGGTAACAATGTAAGCCTGTTAGTGACTTAGTTCTGTGCGATGTCTTTTAAACTGGTTACCACTGAAAAGTTATTTTAAAAAATGCACCTTTCCCACCATACTTGAACAGTACTTGGCGACACTTGCACCATTAACCCCACTCTGTGTGTGTACACATAATCGATAAATTTTGATTGATTGATCTCCCTTTATTAGTAATGACCAGCACTACAATGCAATCTCTCTCTCTCTCTCTCTCTATTGCTGCGTCTGTGTGTGTGTGTGTGTGTGTGTGTGTCCTATATCCTCTCTATTGCACGAGTTAAAGTCTGTCGCAATTTGTCAACTTGGTAAGGTTGTAATCATAGAATATGAAGTGTTTTTTTGTGTTTTTCTGGCCAGAAAACATGCAGTATAGGCATACAGACAGTCATATATATATATATATATATATATATATATATATATATATATATATGTGTGTGTGTGTGTGTGAGTGTGTGTGTGTAATATACATATTAGTGTGTTTTATATCAAGTCACCAATCTAGTCGAGAAAAACAATGAATATATCAATAAAGATTTTTCAGTATTGTCTTACTCAAATTTACAAGTTTGTACAGATTTGAGCTCAACATAGGGTTGTTATTGTTATTGTTTTTTTTTTTTTTGTTTACTTTCAGAAAAGTTGGAAAACTTTCCGAGGGTCAGGAACCATCGGTGACGGCGTCATGGAAGGTGACGTCAGGCGGAAAGAAGACTTCCATCTCATTCTGTAAGCGCCATTAATTTTCACCTTCCCTCTAGGCCTGTTCCCTGTCCACTGACCCGAGACCTGATACAATGTCAACTTGTCTGGACATGCAGTGGGCTCCACAATGGGAGAGCGCTCCACAATGGCAGACTTTATAAAAGTCCTTTATTTTCACGGCGGTGTCGATATGATAGATAGATAACAATCTAGCGGTCGGGATGGGGTGAATTGTTAACTAATTTATAGTTGCCGAGTGAGTGGTTTCCCCTGGTGCACACAAGAATGGAAAAAAAAAACGCAGATAGAACGAGCAACAAGAACAACACCATCAAATCAGCACTTCTCAAACTTGTCTCCGCCGAGTATTAAGGTATCATTTTGTAATTATTTATTGGAGCTGAGTGCATTGCGAGAAATTCAAAAAAATAAATGATTGTAAATACCAATTAGCAGGTTTAAACAAATGGTAAGACTAGGGGGGTCTCTGCTCGAGAAATGAACTCCTTTAAAACTGCAAAAAAAAAAGAGGGGGGGGGGGGCCTGTTACTGTTATGAAAAAAAGTCGCGAACTACTGGGCTGTTAAAGTTTCGTTTTTTACTTTATGAAAACTGGATCCATGATACACCAGGTTGGTAAAACAGTTGAGTTTTTCTTTGTTATATAACACAGCTCAACAAAAAAAATTTTTTTTTCGAATTGCCAAGAATATTTGAATGAATTTATAGCAATTCATGGGTGCTGATTTCAAAACTGCCACTGCTTTTGCTGAATTGGCTCTAGTTTCTGAGATATTGGACAATCTTGAAAATATGATTGTACCCTTTGTGTAAAACAAAAGCAATACGTTTGGTGTCTGTTGTTTTATTTAACTATACCAAGTTATAACTTGGTTTATTTTTTTCTCTTTTATAGCTGCTTTCTAGAGACATCAAGAGTTCATCATGAAGATGCTGTAAAAATAATCCGAATGTATTCTGTTACATCTGTGGAGAATACATGATTGAAAAGCAAAGAAGAAATATAACTGACTTTGTGTAGCAGGCATATTTGGCTTATTTCGATGTGAAGCTGGAAGACCAAGACAAGTCTTGGGTTCCCCATAAGGTCTGCAAAAACTGCGTGGAGAGCCTACGGCAGTGGACAAATAGTGAGAAGAAAAGTCTAAGTTTCGGTGTACAAATGATATGGCGAGAGCCGAAAGACCATTTTGGTGATTGTTATTTTTGTATTGTGAATGTTAAAGGCTTCAATCGCCACAAGAAATCTAAGTGGGGTTATCCTGATCTTGAATCTGCAATGAGACCAATTCCACATAGCAGTGAAGTTCCTATACCAGTGTTTAGTGGATTATTAGAGCTTTCACCATCAGACTCTGACGAGGGGCAAGATCTGGAGTTTTTGGGAGGTGAAAACAGTGGAAGCGATTATGAAGGAAGTTCTTCAACACCTCAACCATTCAGCCAAGAAGAACTCAATAACCTAATACGAGACCTAAATCTGTCCAAGCAAGCATCTGAGCTTTTAGTGTCCAGGCTCAATGAAAGAAATTTTCTCAAACCAGAAGTTAAAATAACATTTTATCGGAAAAGAGAAGATTTTCTTCTTCAATATTTAAGTTTACTGTAATGACATCCCTGGACTTTCGCTCCAAATGGGACTACAAGACTACCATTCCGAAGACTGGCGTCTTTTTATAGACAGTTCCATCACACGCTTGAAATGTGTTCTGTTACACAATGGTAACCGATATGCATCTCTTCCCATTGCTCACTCAACAACACTTAAAGAAGAGTATGAGAATATCAAAACAGTATTGCAGAAAGTCCGTTATTATGAGCATCAGTGGTCAATTTGTGTTGATCTAAAAATGGTAAACTTCTTGCTTGGGCAGCAATCAGGATACACAAAATACCCATGCTTCATGTGCCTTTGGGATAGCAGGGCAAAGCAAGATCATTGGACAAGAGTAACATGGCCTGCAAGGGAAACCATGACTGTAGACAAAAATAAGATAATTCTCCCACCGCTTTATATCAAATTAGGTTTAATGAAACAATTTGTTAAGGCTTTGGACAAATCTGGCAAACGCTTCAAGTACATTTGCAGATCATTCCCCGGATTGAGCATGAAGAAGCTGAAAGCTGGGATTTTTGACGGTCCTCAGATTCTGAAACTCATCAACGATCGACATTGTACTAATTTCATGGATCACCTTGAAGCTTCTTCATGGAACAGTTTTGTTCCAGTTGTCATGAACTTCTTAGGTAATAACAGAGCATAGAATTACGAAGAACTGGTGCAAGATATGCTCGCTAACTTCAGAAACATTGGAGCAAATATGAGCATCAAGGTACATTACCTGCACAGTCATTTAGACAAATTTCCAGGTAACCTTGGTTACTTCAGTGAGGAACAAGGCGAGATGTTCCATCAGGATATGATGGTGATGGAGGAGAGATACCAAGGAAGATGGGACATACATATGATGGCTGACTACTGTTGGAGCCTCCAGCGCAATTGCACCAACGACACATACAAAAGGAAGTCGAGCAAATAGCGATTTGCTAATGCATTACTATAGACAATTAACATATTAATTAATTAATTAGACATTATTAGTTTTTCAAATGAAAATGTTTTCTTCTATAACACTATTACACATATTTTTGAACAAATTTCTGCATGACTATTAACAGTTTCACTACTTTTTGTTAGTATGCTATTATACTTCATGCAATTCTCGACAAATTCCAAACACGGTGCATACATTATTTAATTAATTTTAATTATCTCGTAAAATAGAGCCAATCTAGCAAAAGCACTTACATATTCTAAATCAGCATGGTTGACTTTATATAAAATGATTCAAATATCACTGGCAACGAAATCACTGTTTACCAGTGTAATATATATATATAAGCGTTTTGGGCTCTGTTTTAAATCGAAAGTAAAGAATTAATACAACAGTATTCCAGTTTAAAATACAATCATGAAAAAAAACGGATCTGCCCGAAACCAAAAAAATAACCTGTCCCACCGATCAAGCCTAAGGGGATATAACTCTATGCAAAGGTTTTTGCAGATACAGCTGGCATAATATATTGTCTAATATTGCCGTGAGCAAACTTTTTTTTTAATTGGGGGGCCACAAGGGGTTCTTACGTTTTTACTGAAGGGTCGACTTAAGAGCAGATTGATGGGGTGATTACAGGAGCTAAAACAAAATAAATCTACACGTCATCACATAAAAGGTTTTTGGTGACTTAGCCTCCGGGATGTACTTTTCCCCGTGCCTGACCTCATTAGTTATTTTATATATCATGGTGGGATGACAGTGGCGTATTAAAGGGAACTACGCAGATGCAGTTCGCCCCGGGTAATAGTTTATAGTGGGATGGCTTATTGTAAAAAAAAAAAAAAATATATAAAACTAAAATTTCTTAAACAAAAAAAAAAAGGAAACATTCTACTTTAAGTTTGGATCTCATGGATGAAAAAATACGTGCTTTAGCTTTGGGAACTTGAGTATGAGGTGATTCATGAGGGGAAAATGTCAATGTCTTGTCGTCATTTAAAGCTGTTCCAGGTAGCTAAACGATCAAGCAACCTCCTTCCCCCCCCCTTCACTCATGCTTAATGGCACTATATATATATATATATATATATACATATATATATATATATATAGTGTGTAGGGCATCAAAATTAGCTAGTGTGTAGGACATCAAAATTAGCTAGTATGTAAGACATCAAAATTAGCTAGTGTGTATGTAGGACATCGAAATTAGCTAGTGTGTAGGACATCGAAATTAGCTAGTGTGTAGGACATCAAAATTAGCTAGTGTGTAGGACATCAAAATTAGCTAGTGTGTAGGACACCAAAATTAGCTAGTGTGTAGGACATCAAACGGAACGGATTCTGAACTTTGAGTCCCACTATTTTTACTCTGTTTGGAAGGGAGTGCTTCTAACCGTATTGTAAAGAGACCCATGAGCAAAGGAGGGGAAAAAATGAGAACCACTTATTCAATTTTAGAGTGTTTCATTCACCAGGGCTTAGTCAATTTTCCATGCACAGTTTGAATGACATTAACATTACTTTTATTTATAATTTTTATTTCACAGAAATATATATATATATATATATATATATATATATATATATATATATATATATATATATATATTGTTACAGGCCCCGCTCGCGAGACCCCAGATGTTAAGGTCCCGAGATGGGTAACCTGGGCTTGTGTCTAGAAGTACGAGGGCTGATCCAATAGTCGACTCGTATTTTATTTTTTCCTTCCTGCCACACACGCAGTCTCCACAACAATTAAGGTTGAACAGGTGACGATGATTAACTCGACGAAGTCGTGGGTACAACAACAAAATATTTATTATGTACAGAGGCACCAGCCCGTATCAGGGATCTGGTGGCCTTTCAAATAAATCAATGATAATCCAGACAGGTACAGCAACGAAGTAATTCAATATAAAATGATCAATAAATTGAGGGACGTGTTCACTCTAGATCTCTCTCTCTCTCTCTCTATTCTCTATCTCTCTCTATGTCTATAAGTCTCTATTTCTCTCACTTAGAGACTATTCACTAGGCGACCCTCTCAATCGAGAGCCCGCGGTCGAATGCCCAGAATCTATATCTTTTACCTCGCTCAACACTTTTCACACGTGACCATTAACCAATCAAATGTTAACCGCTAATTCAAACTTTCAAACCAATGGTGGGGTGTGGCGTCTAGATGGGGGGGGGGGGGGGAGAAACACGCCGTATAGACAAAGACCTTAGTAACTGGACATCGAGCGAGTCGCTATCCCTTTGAAGAATGCCGACCGGAGAATAGTCCCGGTCAAGTGGCCAGAGTTTTCCCCGCGGAATGTAACATGTTACTGTTACTAGCTACTTTCGTTGTCGCTGTCGAACACCTGGACCTAGAACTGGGATGCATTAACGGGGGTGGGGTGGAAACGGGGGGGGGGGACTAAGGAGCGGGAACGTAGATTTGATGTATAGTTTACTTTAATATACATATTAACGATACTACTGTTGTTACGTTAAGCTGGAGTAAGGGGATAGTTTCGATGTATTCGTCACAACCTGTGACATATATATATACATTGAGTACAAGGCTAACACGTTTTAGCCATTAAATATGAAATATCAAAGCCGATCTATATTTAAACGAACCGGCTGATCACAAATAAACAAACTCTCCCCTACTCGCCCCGCCCCCTTCCTCCCACCCCCCAGATAAAGAACAAGATTTCTGAAACATGATACTTCCGAAGTTTTTAATATAAAACATGTCAATAAATTCTGAGGGCACAAAACTCAAACACTTTGTTCTGTGTTGTTTTTTAATTACATTTTTGTCTATTTTCTTCCAGCACGAGACAATATGAATGTCTATGTGGACGGCAACCCCATTGAATGCACGGTAAGTTTGGTTAAATATTAGAACTCAGTGTTCTCGGATGGTAGGCCGACCTACATGTCACCTGTATGCGGACGAATAAGTCACGTTAGCCCGCGCAGGCTGTAAAACAATAAAGAGTAATAATAATTCGTACTAGATAGACAAACGTATGCCCCAACTTCCTTTTAAATTAGATATCAAGAGGGTCCCGATTTTCTTTAGCCAGGGGCCCCCAAACATCTCGGAAAGTTTATGGCAAGGGACCCTAAATATCTCGGAAAGTTTATGCCGAGGGCCCCGCCCCCTTGTACCTAAGAACGACTCTGGTGAGTCTCGTTACTTTAATTCTCTTTATTAAAAATCCACTGTAAACTCTGTATGTGTGGGTTAAATGCTTTACAATGATATGTTGTGCTGTTCACTTAACAAGATCTTAAGTTTATTGCTACATAATACGGCCACATAGTGGGCACAGGGTGATATAAATACGGCCACATATTGCACTATAAGGCACAGGGCAATAAAAATACGGCCATGTAGTGCACTATAAAGCACATGGCGATATAAATACGGCCACTTAGTGCACTATAAAGCACAGGGCGATATAAATACGGCCACGTAGTGCACTATAAAGCACAGGGCGATATAAATACGGCCACGTAGTGCACTATAAAGCACAGGGCGATATAAATACGGCCACGTAGTGCACTATAAAGCACAGGGCGATATAAATACGGCCACTTAGTACACTATAAAGCACAGGGCGATATAAATACGGCCACGTAGTGCACTATAAAGCACAGGGCGATATAAATAAATCCTAAGGCGGGCCTTGTGCAAAAGTGATTCCTTAAGAACGGGTCCTTTTAGATTAGAATACTCTTATCAGAGCCGTTCTTATAGACAGGAAAACTAGGCAACCACCTACGGCCCCTCACTGTGAAAAGGGGCCCCCTTCAAGGTATATGGGGATTTAATGTTAAGAGGGCACCGAAAGGTACTTTTGCCCAGTCCCTCTCCCACCTCTGATGCTCTGCTTACTAAAGGCTCTAATTGTTATATTCTACAAGTAATGTTCAGTGGGCGTGTTGGTTTTTTCTATTTTATTTTTTAGAAAACTGTTTAATTAACCGTTCTACGCACACGTTCCTTTAGTAAACTGTATTACTGTTATGTTCTATGAATGCATCCTTTAAGTAAACTGTATTATTATACAAGTGATGCTCTTTGAGAGTATCTTTTTATTTTATAAAACTTTACTATAGTAATAGAGTAATGTTCTAAGGAAGTGTTCCTTTTTAAACCAAAAAAAAAAAAAATCATACGGTAATGTTCTATGGCCGTAATAAAAAACTAGACACATTTCAACCTGTTAAACTAAAGTCTTTCAGTTAACAATAGAAAACCTGAAGCTTGTACTACAGAACACGCTTCAACAATCACTGATCTATAAAATGAATCAATACATCCATCCAAAGAAGTGGAAGTAAACCAATGCGGTCGAAGACGACGAAGATCTGGATCGTTACGTTGGGGGGGGGGGGGGGCAACTTGTCACTGAGATTATATGAACTGGACAGTTACAATAGTCATCATATCGGAGATGTTTTAATGTCAGGGTAGCTGTGACAGTTGGGTTTTTAATAATAACGTTTGAGTTAAAATGACACAGGTCGACTTATTAAATCTTTTTTTGAAATAGCGAGTTGACCTCGTTAAATGGTTCTACACTTCTATAAAGATTTGTAGTTTTAAAATACAAATGACTTGGACAGTTTTAAGATCAACGATTCAGAGTTGGTACGACCCGCGTGCCAATTTGGCTAGCCAAAAGATATTATAAATACAACTCATTGCAGGTGCACTTTGATAAACTCGTATTTATTATCCCTGGATTATACCGTGATCTGTTGATGTTAAATGTGTCACGTGGGACCCTTTGTGCGGGAGGGCGTAATGGGGGCTTACTGGGGGGGGGGGTAAACTTCATTCAAACTTTGTTTGAGGAGCCCACACCCTTCTCCAAGATACTGCTACGCCACTGTTCATTCACCAATGGGCCTGATAAATGTTAGGATGGGCCTGATACAATTAGATAACTGAGAGTCATTTGAATGGAATCGGTCGCGCTTGACTGAACTGATTCTAATTTGTTTGCTCGGATCTTTCAGGCGTATGTCACGGACAATGGCTACGACCTTGACCTGCTGTTTAATTTGGGCGAGAACAAAGGTCACATTTTCAGTGACGTGGAAGGGACGGAGATGACCAACTACCTATTCTTTGATGACCAGCTGATAGCCCAGGAGAAGAAAAAAAACCTGAAATCCAATCATGTTCCTAATGGTAAGGCGATAGCTCTCAATTTGATTAACTAAAGATTCACAATCAATCTACTTCAGATGCAATGCATATATATATATATATATATATATATATATATATATATATATATATATATATATATATATTTATATACATAATTATTTTCACACACCCACATAAAAAGCACCCCCGTATGGCATAATCTTCTGGGTTTAAATCAGGACTGTTCAGTGGCCACATGTCTGGCTCAATGAAGTTAGCATTCTCCTGACGAAAAAAGTTGATCGTATTTCTGGCTGTGTGAGAAGGAGCTCCGTCTTGCTGTAATGTCCAGTTTTGACGACCACATTCCGCTTGAATTACAGGCAACAAACCTTCTCTCATAACATGTTCACAATAGTATTCACTGTTTACTTTGGCACCTGGCTCAACAAACACAATATCAGTTTTCCCCATTAGAGAAACACCAACTGATACCATTTCTACGCAATGTTCTCATTTTTTTTGGCCCACTCTGTATATATAAATATAGGCTATATCTATCTATCTATCTATCTATCTATCTATATATATATATATATATATATATATATATATATATATATATATATATATATATATGAATTTGTTGACAGCCAGTGCTTCCTCTAAGTTGAGTGCATACAACTCTTCTAACGCGCTTAACATAACTTGGAACAATTAGAGGAAACACTGATGACGTTTGTGTCACTACACAATGTTTGATTGAAATGTCTGTAATTGGCCAGACACATAGACGTGTATCTATGGCGAAATTAATTCATAATAATTCTTCTCCCCAGAACTCCCTTGATGGCAGCCATTTTGAATACCGTTTTATTTATGATCTTGAGCTATTGAAGGCCGTAGATGTAGACAACACATTCAGTTTTTTTTTTACTTTGGTTTTTTAACGTTGACAAGTTGGCAACCGACGCTGTTTTATTGGCGAGTCTGCAGAACGGAAGCACAATTTAACACATCAAATATTGAGTAGTGCTGATATGCTGTGAATTATACATATTTGTTTCGTGTCTATTAGTCGTAATTTATTTTAAAGTGAACCTCATTGTAACTGGGTCATTCATTGTTCGAGTTAATCATTAATGCATGATTATTGACATCTACTTGAATTATGTCATCAAATTAAATTTATGTTTCAGTAGAATTGACTATGGTCTGCACTTTCTATAGTTAACCTACACAATGTTGGCTTATATGTTTTCCCTTTGGATTTTTATTAGTTTTATATACTATTATATAGCCTACAGTATTTAAAATAATATAAGTTTGTTATAATGTAATTTATTACGAAATCTTTTTTTTCCCCATAAAATAAACGCAATTTTGTAGTTGATTATTAAATTGTTATTGTAATTTTCTTCATAATTAACTTTTTTTTTTTTTAAGTTGAAAAAAAATTTAGAAACAATTAAACTGCAGGGAAGATATACTCTCATGATCAAATATAGTAGTGTAAACCTCTAGGCCTCATGGGACTGTTTTGCTTTATTTATTTTTTTATTTTTATTGCTTTTTTAAAACATTATCCGTCTTTCATTCCCACAATAACCAAGTTGACTGGACACGCCAGATTTGAAACTTACACCAGTGGCAGAAGTCAATAATTTAAAGCGACCCTGCGCTCTCCAGGCTATAGATTTATTGGCCTTTCAGTTACTAGTTGTCTCTCTTTTATAGTGACGCAGTGATGCACAACCTTTTGCAGCCCTGTCGGCCGATTTATATCGATACATTTAATAAAGAAATGAATATTTTCACAGCTGTCGTTTACTTCCCAAAACGGCTGCATGCGATCCTCATAAGGTCGCAGGTGTGCAACCCTCGGTTTGGGGAAAAGACAAGAAGGGGAGATTTGTCTCCCATTAGGCTTTTTTTTTTTAATTGTACAACAAGGCAATAGATGGGTGGTTTGGCGGGTGTCAGAGCCGCTCTTATAGATAAGAGAATTATGCAAATGCGTAGGGATCCCATTTCTAAATAGCCTCCCCTCCTTTCCAGAGGGAATTCTCAAATCTGATGCCACGAAGGCAGGTTAATTGGCCCCAAATAACTATTAAAATCTCTACCTAGAGTCCCCCCCCCCCCCCCACTGAAACATGAGAACTGTTAAGTAGCCGGTAACAACAGTGCAGCAAAACCAACTGGATTCTTTACTTTCGATTTGACGCAGAACCCAAATCGCTATTGTTTATATTAGATGGATAGCTAATAATAATAATCGTTGCGACCCATTCTATGAGAGACAATCAATAATATCTCATCGGCGGATTACACTCATAATTTTACAAGCTAAACTAAGATGTATTAATAGCTAATTTATTAAGCCATGTTTGTGTAAAAAATATGCATCAATAAGCTGTACTGAGCCATGCCTCATAAATAAATCTTAAGACCCTTATAAAATTTAAAAACTAAAAAAAAAATAAATAAATTCGCAGCTGATTAAACAGAGCTAAATCAAATAATACAGTTTAGATGCCTGTTCGATATCCTAAGGAAATGATTTTACCGGTTGGGGAGGGAGGAAGGGTAGGTTGTAGGGAGGGGTAAGTCAGGATCAATGTTGGGGGGGGGGGGGTTAGAGTCAGGATATGTAAGGGGGGAGAGAGGGGGTTAGAGTCAGGATCAATTTTGGGGGGACCCTGGGGGTTGGTATAGGGTCAGGACCAATGTTGAAATGAAGTTCAAGGTCATCCCATCTAATATTGACTCTGAAATAGACAACTAGATTACAAACGTCTATGTTAGAAAAAAAAAATCAACTCTAATCATTATGGATACTCCACTGGTCATCTATAAACATGTGTGTCCAGACTGCAATGTCCTGTGGCCGTCCAAGGTGATTAGCGTGAGAGACAAAAGATGATGTGCCATATTAATTGCAAGACCAACACTACAGCTCTTCTGTGCCCCCTAACTTACTGGTCGTTTGCTTCTGATGGCACTCGCCAAATTCTGAGAGATGACACACAGAGATTTTAATCTCCATGGCCCTAAGACGAAAAAAAAAAATCTCAGTACTTTTGCAACTAAAAACCAGTTACATTCACCAAAGCGTAAAACAAAAACAACTTTACCAAGCTACAAGGAATCAAAATTAAATATAAACTTTTTTTTTAATATAAAAAATTAACACAATTCTGTGCCGTGCTTAAAGACCAAAGAAGTTGTATTTTTTTCCAGATTTAAAATTTGTATTTCAAAGAAGTAAAATGTTTCAGTTTTAATTTAGATTGGTAAAAGAGTTGTAAAAAGACACCAAAATGAAAGGAAAGCTAGAGAGCTGATCTTTTTTCTGCCATTTAAACAAATTACGCTTTCCACAGAAGCATTTAGAAATAAATAATGTTTGGATAGTTTAGAAAAAAACAACTTTTCTCATCCACTTAGTTACGTCACTAAAATATTCATTTATTATTATTTTAATGAATAATTTACTTTAAAAAAATTGGTATTAAAAAAAAAAAAAAATAACTTCCAACAATTACTGGAATAATTGTTTCTACAACTTACTCAGTGAGTATGTGTGAATACATGTTTATATATTGAAACCATTTTATTGCATATATCCCCATTTTTCACATTGATTCATTTAGAGCTATCAATTGTAAGAAAGTAAATAACTGCTATAAATAATTTTGGAAAGTTGGGCTGTGAGAGAAAAAACTCAATTTTTAATAAAAAGAAAAAAACAAATTATTAAATATTTCATTACAATTTACTAATCGGTTGAAAATATTAAATTTAAAAAAACATTTTTGTACTTTTCATTTTTGTTCATTTCTGAAGTTAAATGAGAAGAACTGCTGATAAACCACAGCACAATGTAAACTCATCCAAAATTAACTTTTGTTTCTTCTCCACAAACTAGCTAAGAAATCACATATTCTCTGCTGTGATATAAATTATACATGTACATATACAAGTTAAAAAGTTATGGGACCGAATAATTTTAATACACTGCGTATGACTATAAATTGACAAATTCCTAAGTTAGTGAAAAAAATCTAGATACACACATCAAACAGCTAGCATAAATCAGACTTGTACTGGAGTTAAATAATGTAAGTAATTGTTTTAAATCCTGTTCAAATAGGGGGTTAGTGAGCATTTTCAGAATTATTTTAAAATTAAATTATGCATAACAATCTATTATATTCATATCAAATAATTTGGTCTTAAGGTGTTGGCTATAAAATTAATTAACAATGCAACAATATGAAGAACATTTTTAGTGATTCTGGTGAAATTAATTAGAACAAAGATAAAAAAAGACCAGATTCAGGAAAAAAAAAAAATGATACTTTATGAGGAAAATAGGTCAGATCACATCAAAATAAATGTCGGCATCCATCAGTATGTTACGGGGCTTTGAGAGATGACCATCTCATCCTTACAGGGACCGCAGATGCAAAGTATGGGTACAGAAAAAAAATTATGGAAACGTAAACTGTTTATTTCTTCAATGAATTGCAAGTTATTTTTTGAAAAAAGATTAGCGCATAGAAAAATGACTAACTGATATGCATGTACATGTACATGAATATTGCTTACATATAAACAAAAAACATGGCATAATACTTTAGTGTAAAGAAAAAAGTGTAATAAAAAAATAAATTAGATCTGCAATTAGATAAAACAGAAACAAAAATCTTTAAAAAAAAAACTGTTTATAAAAATAAATAGAAATCAAAAAAAAAAAATAAAACAAAAAAGAGAGAACATAATATTTGTAAGAATACAAACAAAAATGAAGCAAAAAAAAGATAGTATTTAAAAAAAAAATCAATGCTGCTGCACAATTTGACTGTATAAATCAGAAAATATATCACATTCATGGGGACCTAATTCTATCAAAGTAACAACTAGTTATCCATATCATCATATTTAATTATTACAATGTTGATACATGTATATGCTATAACCTGTTTCACCACCACATACATAAAGTGAATGAAAATTTAAAGAAAAGGATGAGTGAAAAAATAACAACCAATAAAGCTCTCAACTTGAGTTGTTGTTAAATATATACATATATATTTAAAACAAAAAATCTATAAATGAACTATTGAAGCCAAAGATGCACAGATAAAATTCATCCTAAAGTAATTTACCCAATAAAAATTCATCCTAAAGTAACCTACCCAATAAAAATTCATCCTAAAGTTATCTCCCAAATATGGTTAACAGGGGTATGATAGTTTTAATTAGATGAAATACCAGAAACATTTGACTAAAACTGCACTGCGTAACTTCATTGAAAACAAATATTTTTTCAGAGTTAAGATGACTCAATTAGGTAATCTTTAAAATATAAATCATATATAAAAAAGTCAGCCAGTATCATCAGTACAATAATATCAACAAATCTTTAGGACAACAATAATAAACACAACCATTCATTGATCATCATCAGTGGGATTATTATTGATCAAAATAATATTCTTGCTAACTTTACAAAAGAGATACAATAATCTGAGTATGTGGAGGTCACAAGGCTGTGAAAAAAGCCGATCAAAATAGTTCACATATTCACAGATACCATAATGGACTAGTTGATTTAAAAAAAGGACACAAAATTATAACATATTGCTATTTTATAATAAAACTGTAAGGGATGTTTTCTCTTTTCTTTATACCCGACAAATGTTGAGGCTGTGAAGGCCTTAGGAAGGCACCATTGGGTACATGGCATTGGAGACCCTAACTTGCACATCACCAGTAAGGGCTACCATACCTTTTCACTAAATCACTCAGTTGCTCATTACAAATCCTGAATGAGTGCACAATTGTAAAACCAAAAATAAAAGTTTCATTTTAATTATCAGAGTTTCAACGATAATCAAACT
>JAGDYQ010000042.1:5594679-5604971 GCA_021962125.1 Bulinus truncatus
TAGCCTGACAATCCCTCCCCCCCTCCTTCCCTTCCCCATTTGTTGCTGAAGTAATTAGCGCGCGTGTGTTTCAAGTTTTATTGTTCACCCCTTGTTCATCTAACTAACTGGCTGTTGGCGTGTAGTCGTCATTCGTGTGTATCAAAACCTAGAATCGATTATTGTATTCAAAAGAAAGTAGTCGATGAGAACAAAATTGAAACTCCCTCATTGGACTGTTAATTGAAGGGCGTGGTACCACGAGCTGTCCATTCTCTGTACGTACTCAAACAGAGATAAACGTATTTTTAGAGCATTTTCGAAAAAAAAAAATGCTCTATTGTCCCCGTTTTGTCTTGTCTGTCCGTCATCACCCTAGATCTCAACAACCATAAGTCCTAGACCCATGGTGTATATATCATTTTATAGGTCTTGGCCTGCCATGTGTGTATCAAAAGCTAGAATCGATTATTGTATTCAAAAGAAAGTAGTCGATGAGGAAAAAATTGAAACTCCCTCATTGGACTGTTAATTGAAGGGCTTGGTACCACGAGCTGTCCATTCTGTACGTACTCAGAGATAAACGTATTTTTGTATACCTACTGGTGTACAATATTTTCCAGTGATGGCTACTTGTATAAATTTATGGCTTGAAATAGTACCAAGTTACCTACTACGTTAAAGCCAATGTCCAATGTACTAGTAGTGACCTTTTATCTGCGACCGCAGCACCTTTCCCGATAACTTTGTACTCAGGCAGTCATTTGAACCAAGCTCTTCAATTTCTTTTAGTACTTAATATTAGGTAGTCACAATTATCGCTTTAAGTTGTAAGGTATGGCTGGTGAAACTAAATCTGCTGACTGAATAAAATGAGAAACTTTTTTTGATTTTTGAATAACAAAAGCAATTACTGTTGAGTCTTAGGCTACTTTTACTTTACAAATTATCACATTACAAAGTTAACAAAAGCATTACTGTAGAGTATGAGGCTACTTTTACTTTACAAATTATCACATTATAAAGTTAACAAATGCATTACTGTAGAGTATGAGGCTACTTTTACTTTACAAATATTACATTATAAAGTTAACAAAAGCATTACTGTTGAGTCTGAGGCTACTTTTACTTTACAAATTATTACATTATAAAGTTAACAAAAGCAATTACTGGTATTTTTACTTTCTCTGTAACATTGAGCAAATATTAAGATTTAGAAAAAGTTACGGAATCGACCGAGTCTTTTTTTTTTTAAATTGCTTTTCGCGGTGGTTCTCAAACATTTACTCCTCGTGGGCCGCTTTGTTCATTTTTTTTTTTTGTTTTCACGACCCACGGGCTAAAAACTGCGATGAAAGAATGACAATGAATGAATTGAATGGACTTTTATCTCTACATTTTACTATTTTACTTTTACAGAGTAGCACACTGTTAGTTCCGTAACCTATTTTGAAAAAAACAGCGTTGTTGTAAGGTAAATTCTCACAGTTAAATGTAAATTGAGATGACGCCAGGACTCAGCTCTTATTAGCCCACTGTCGGGTCGTGACCCACACCTTTTAGAACCACTGGCTTATTGGATCTAGTGTTTTCATCTATGACGTGGCTGGCTTGTGTTTTTCTACCTTTCTGCTATTTTCTCTACCTACATTCATCACGTCATTGCCGATCAGGTTCTCGCCTCATTACATATTTAGAATGTACTTGAATGCAAAATTTTGTTGTATTTCTCTTATCAACTGAAATAGTCATCCACGGGGGGGGGGGGGGGGGGGGTTAGCTCCCCTGTTGTAACAGTGTTTAATTTGATAATGACACATTGTGTAAAGATGTTATATAATGGGCACCAGAGTAGTGTGGGGGGTGATTATAATAATGTATCTATTTGTTTTGTTGACATCAATGTAAACATGTTTCCTTTTTTTGTTTCCCTCCATCTCTAGTGGCGGTAGTACTGTGGCCATTGACAACAAGATCGAGCAAGCCATGGTAAGTACACAGCTGTTGTTGTTGTTGTTGTTTCACTATTGCAACAGGTAAGTACACCTGACAGACTCCTTCAAACGAAACATACTTTTTACTTTCACCGACCGTTTCCCCTCCCCTTCTCACTCTTACCCAATGCATCATGTCATCCTCTTGTTATTACATGTGGGCCTTAGTATAAGCTGGACCCCCCCCCCTTTAAACATTTGGACTAGGGTGGTCGTGTGACCAGTAGGTTCCGGGTTCGATCTTCGGTGAGAATCATGGGACATTTTCAGGTCATTCCATCAGTGTTTCCCGTCGTACCTCCTTGGCCATTTCACTATCGGCTATGGTAGGGGATGTCTGATGGGCACAGCAATAACCGTCCCGCCGTAGTTTATAGGAGCTAAGAGATAAACATCCCATCCCCTCAGGGACTTCACAGGTCGGGCCATTTACTACTCACCCACTAAGTTTCGCTATATTCATTTATTATAGAATCACTTGTTTTTATATTATCCAAGTTAAATAAATTTTCTTTAACATGAGTTATTTTAAATGAACCCCGTCAGACGTTGAATGTGTTTTATTACCACAACAGTGATGATTACAATAATTTTCAACGTGAGCGTTATGCAATGTTTGCCTGAATATCCCCCGGTGAACTTTGAACCGTAGACTAAAACATCTTGCTCTGTGTAAAAGAATAAAATGGACTGATATTGAAAAAAACAAAAAAAAAAAACAACTATAGACAGGGCACCCAGCCTGCGAGGCCCCCCCCCCGCGGCCCACGTCAGGTGTGAAATGTGGCCCACTGTTAGACAACGCTGGACGACTCTTGTCTTTATCTCCGGGTCGTGCGGTGTGTAGCTGTTGGAAACAAATGTAGAAGGTGTTCTCGTAAGACGTAGGATTTGTTTATGTCAGTGTAGGGAGATGAAATAAAAGTGTTATAAAAGAGTGGGGTGAGGGGTGGGGAGGGGGGGTGGGCTCTAAAGTCTCGGGCATGTAAGTGACAGCATAAGTTTAGTTCGATGCTTTTTTTGGTTTTCGTCTATCAAGGATAGGTCGGGGAGGGGGGGGGGTGGAAGGAGGTGGGTGTCTCGGTGACGAGATATACATTGTAGTTATTATGTGTACGACCCACCCCCCCTTCCGGGTCCAAACAACTTGGTACATGTATTAGAGATACACGCGCTATGCAATTCATCGCTTTTTTTTTTGGATGGGCTGAAAGTGTCGTCGCTGTTCTGTGGTTCTATATTCAATACCACAATTGTATCGCGTGATGCGGTCATCACATTTTTAGAGCATTTTCGATAAAAAAAATGCTCTATTGTCCCCGTTTTGTCTGTCTGTCCGTCCGTCCGTCCGTCCGTCATCACCCTAGATCTCAACAACCATAAGTCCTAGACCCATGATGTATATATCATTTTGTAGGTCTTGGCCTGCCAAGAAATGCCTTTTTTCCATTTCGCGATCTGACCTCTCAGGGCCGTAAAAGGGGCCTTATAAAGTACCGTTTTTTACTATATAAGCTATATTAATAATGGACCGCCCTATATCTCAGCAACCATAAGTCCTAGACCCATGATGTATATATCATTGTGTAGGTCTTGGCCTGCCAAGTGTACATCAAAAGTCCATTTTGCGATTTGACCTCTCAGGGCCAAAATATGAGTTTTTTATGTACCGTTTTGCTTATATTTTAAATATAAATAATAAAAGCTAATCAAAGGGGCGTAATCATTATTTATTTTTGTAACAGTTATTAAACATGACTTACTTCCCGTACTTTATATAAAACAACAATTGACGGAGTTTTCGGACTATTAAATGACTACAATTTAGAATGTTTCAATTATGAGTCCTATTTCAGTGACCACAAACCACTTGTAGTTAGATTTAAGAGAAAATAATTTTGTTTTCAATTATAAAGAAACGTCTTTTTAATATCTTTTTTCAGATATATGCATTACACAATTGAATTTGTAAACATTTCCAAAATTTACAAATATTTACTGAAAGATAGCATACGTACTGATACATAATACGAAAATGCGCTAACACGTCCTGTGTCCAGAATGGAACAGGCTTAGATTGCTTGTTTGTTTACTTGTCACTGTACGGTTTACTTCAGGTCGTTTACCTGTATGGGGGTGGGGGTTGTAGTGGTGTGCCTTGTACACAAACATGGTTTGGCTGTAGTTGGTTTATTTATTTTTTTTTTGTTCGACAAACAAATAGTAGTCAGATAGTGTTTGACGTAGTTTTCCCCAGAGATAAGATATAAGGTGTTGTTGACGGACCGATGCACTTCTACTGCAGTAGTAGTTTTTTTTTGTATAATAGTGTCTGTCTGTCATATTATGGCGGGTCAAGGTAACGGCGTGACCTACTTGACCGGCCGCCGCGCACATTTTGTGTGGACGAGGAATGTTACACGGGCGACCGACCACCCGTCGTTTGTTATCTCGGTCAACTCCTGCCCCATTAATGTGGAAATATACCAATGCAATCTGGTGCATAAGTGAAAACACTTATTGGTGGTTGTTTTTTTTTTATTTTAATTTTTACTAAAAGACGCTCAATCACAATCAAAACACATAACAAAAGTGGTACACGGCAATACATGTGATACATTTAGTGGTACACGGCAATACATGTGATACATTTAGTGGTACACGGCAATACATGTGATACATTTAGTGGTACACGGCAATACATGTGATACATTTAGTGGTACACGGCAATACATGTGATACATTTAGTGGTACACGGCAATACATGTGATACATTTAGTGGTACACGGCAATACATGTGATACATTTAGTGGTACACGGCAATACATGTGATACATTTAGTGGTACACGGCAATACACCTGAATAAAATTCACTGAACGTATAATAGTCAGGTGCAACAAGTTCCCACCCAACCAGTATTATACAGCGACCAATGGATTGCCCAAATTTAAGATCATTTATAAATAGAATATTTTCCTAGAGATAATCTAGAAAACCAGTTTACATTCTACTTGCCCAGAAATTTTCAATATATATTACCATCTAATTTCTTATGAGGACCCCCTACCCCCTCCCCTCCAGCAGTTTTGTTAAAACTTGCACCAGGAAATTCAGGCAGGTTAGGTAAAACTTTCGGATTATTTAGGCCCGTCAATGTCGTGAACATCCTTATCATTAATCATTGGTGTTGGTTAAATATTTAAATTGCTTCCCTTTTGTACTCTGTCCAAGACACCCCCGCCTCCACCCCACCCCCCCCCTTCTCTAGTGCGAGTCTTGCACTACATCGCTGGTTCTCAATCCATGATGCTCGCCCAGTGTACGGTACCATGGAAATATATCCATGACCCTGTACCTTCCATACGGACTCGTGGGGTGCGCCCTATTCTACTGTGTTCCGCGACCTGTTTGTCATACAGTGGTCCGTGAAAAATAAAATTGTTGTTAGGAATTGTTGTTCAAATATAATCATTCGTATTTTTTAAAAAAAGAACGAATCTTCCTGTACATTCTTGAATACATTTAACACCTGCGTCAAAATGAAACAAGATGCTTCAGCGAAGACATGTACCGAGCACGAGTCCCTATTGTTGAAGACACACACACATACACACACACACACACGATCCGCGTGAATGCAACTTGTGAATAGGACGTTTCCCAGAAACTGTTCAATGTAGTTGTACGCGGAAATAAAATCTATGAACTTAGTGGCCCGCCGACCGGTGGACTGCGGGCCTCCACTTTGAGAACACCTTGTTCTACATCCAGACGTTGCATGCCATCTTAATCGATGGCATAAGATGGCATAACAACTTATTTACCCCCCCCACACACACACACGCACACTCTCTCACAAAACGTATCGACCCGGAACAGTGTTATATAACCCTTAAGTTTTTACAGCAATTTATTTTTTTTCCTCCGAGGTTTGCGTGCGCCCACCTCATGTGAACTGATCTGTAATGAGCGACATTTCGTAAAGCTCACATGCGCCACCACGCACGGTGGCCTTCAGTTTATGGATGAAACGATCTTAGAGAACATCTACTTCCTTCTTGACGCTGTTACAGAAGAAACGCAGCCTGGAATCGGATTTGCGTTGTTTTTTTTTTTGTCCCTCCCTCTCGAAATAAAGACAATTACAATGCTGTGTCTTTAACATTACATTGTAAGAGAAAGGGGGGGGGCAGACAGCCGTCGAATCGATTCAGTAGACACTGCTGCCATCTATACTCAGTCCTCACCCTATAGACCGTAAGATAACATAGCAGTATATATGAAGAGTCTGCGAAGTGGTGATTAAGAAACGTAAATCTGCATACAGGTGCGCAGGGTGGCGAACTCTCAATCCCACAAACTAATACATCCTGTACTTGCTGCATCTTTCACCTCAGGTCAGATCCTGGTTCCAGTGCTCTGGATATCTGGTGCCCCCCCCCCAACCCCCACCCAGCACGCTTTGTCTACAAAAAAAAACAGGTGGACATATTTTTCTTTGCAAATAGTACGTGCTGGCTCGTTAGAGAGGTAATTATTTCATTCTGTTGTGTCTAGATTTATCTCCTCCGATCACCTGTATGATTTGTTATTTCTGAGTATTGAAACGTGTAAAGCAGCTTCACATTTCATCTCTATACCAACGGTGTCCAAACCAGTTTCATGCAGCTCCACAATGAGTCAGTTCTTCCTTCTTATACTTATTTACTTAGCTTAGTTCACCATATCCACATGTAATGTGTATGCGGCTCTTCAATGTATTTTTATATCTATATACATAATCGGCTAACATAGACGGTGGATCGACCGTTTGACAGACCTTCACATCGTGCGGTATAAAGGATGTTCATGGCAATAAAAGCCACATGTCTGCACGTTACAAATACACGGCACCGCACGAGTTGAAAGAGTACATCGCTAAAAAAGAGTCTGAAGACGAAGTGAGATTCTACGTCACACGAAGTTTAAAAAAAACAGCGCGCGTCGACCGCCAGTATAACAATAGTCTGGGGAATTCCAAAATTATAGAAATTGAAAAGAGACGACTTTTTTGAATAAAAATGAAATGCTGGGGAATTCTAAACACAACAAGGATTTCTTATTAATGAATTAAGATTTTTAAATGTTATGGAGTAGTGTGCGCAAATTATGTACAGTTGGAATAAAAATGAAATAGAAGAAAATTAAAACAATACATGTTCTAAGAACTAAATGCCCCTTTTTGTAATTTTGTACATTGAGACCTACTGCGATTCGGGCATGTCTTGAGTGGAAGGGGGGTGCCTAATAGCCGGTCCGGTACAGGGCCTTTGATCTAGTCTAATACATAATCGGCTAGCCTGGCGTATGTGTGTATAACTTCCGCGGCTAAAAATAGTCTCGCTCAAGGGGAGTGAGCTCTTGCTTGGCTAAAAATAGTCTTGGGAATTCCAAGTAGTGCGCAAATTATGTAAAGTTGTAAAGATGGTCAAAGGTATACAACTCAATTATAAGGAGTCTCTCGCCGGTCCGGGTACCGGGCCTTTGATCTAGTTATAATAAACGGAGGGTGACTCTTCTCGACCTTATGCGTCAAGTTCCATTTAGTCCTATAGGGCCATGGGGGGGGGGGGATGAAATGTAGAATTTGTCCTTCAAGTTGAATATCTACTCTGTTGTGTTTGCTGTGATCGTTAAAAACTGAACTCATGATGCATTTTGGGATATGTTATTTGCCGAATTTGAATTTGTATTCAAAGCGTTCACGTTACATAGCTGTTTGATGGAATGCACTTTGCTGTGTATGTTGCTAATTACGGAAAACGTTTGTTTAGTAGCATGACTCTATTTGCACTTTTTGTTATTTGTATGACTCATCAAGTCAAGTACACTTTCCCGTCACTGTGGAGATGTACACACGACTAAAAGTGCATGCTGCTTGTCATTATCACTTTTGTTTGCGTCTTATGGCTGCGTTTCACTTGGAAACAATGATAGTTACTTTGGGAGAGATCGGGAGTGGGAGTTGTGGGGGAGGGGGGGCTTCGTTGAGTAGACTCGAGTCAGGCTGTGCTGCTCACCACTGCCTACTTTTGTTTTGTCACCCACTTGTGCTGAGAAATCAATCAACCGTCGCAGCACTTAACTAGGCTTGAGTTAGAAAGATGTTGATGGCGGCTTACTGAACAACGTACATTCGGAAACAAGAGTCAATCACATTGGTGGGCGATCGTTCTGAGTCGCATGCCACAATCCGATCATTTTTTATTTCTCTTTAAATTTGACAGAAGGGATGTAATGGGATGGGTATAAAAGGTCTATTTATATGAAGTAATATGCATTAAAATATAAAACTTCGCCGATGTCAACAACCTGAAGGCAGCGTAGAGCGGGGTCCGTCTCAATCGGGCTGTCTTTGTCCCGCGGGCTGTAGTTTGTCCGTATCCAAATTCTAGCGGAACAAGGAAGATCGAAAAAAATAGAATAAAAAAAATGAATTCAATAACATTGTGTTCTTGTCTCTGGTCCCATTGTGTCATGCTGAAAGTGCGACACATGGGAGAGGCGTTAAATGAAATCACCCGATTTAATTCACCTTGTATCTCTTGAAGGCGTGTCCAATGGATGTATAAAAAAAAGTGCACTTCGTCGGTGTACGTGTCATATGTTTGCATTCCCCCTCCCTCCACACACATAACCGGATCGTCATACTGCTTTACTTTGGTATATATTGAATTCATTTCTAATTACCGCGTATGTGTTTGTTTAAAACAAACAACAACCCAACAGCAAATGCCAACTTTGTTGTCAGTGTTAGAATGTCGGTCAGCTGTTGTACGCAGACATTGCCTTTAGAATGCTCTTTATATGTCTATGCATTTTTTCTTTTGATGTTGTTGTTGAAAAAAAAAATAAATCCAGTTCGTCGCGCATCCGTCCTGCAGGGTCTCCAAGTCGGTGTGACATGTCACTGTGTGATACATGAGTTCCACGCACGCATCCTACTGCCCTCCTTGTTGCATACAACTGCACACCAATCCAATAGTAATAACCTCCATTTGTTCATGTCATCATAATTCAATCGGGGAGTGTGTGTGTGTGTGTGGGGGGGGGGGTGACGAACTGCCGACTAAATTTAGCACACTCGATATAGTGTTATCTTTTTAAACAGAACTGAGATCTGGTCGTGTACAAATATAGCAGGCGATTGCAATTTAAAGTTACTTAAATTTAAACGACATGAGTTTGTATATTCTGTAACCCGCCATTTACTTTGATCGTTTCATCGATTGTGGTGGGGGGGGGGATTGGTGAATATACTCATTTAGCAAGTGTCGCGTGCGTCGTGTGTGATAAATTTAGAAAGTAAAAACCAGAAATACTCATACTTCTTTGTTGGGGGACTGTCATCTTCCCCCCTGCACCCTTCCCCCCCTCAACACCCCACTCCACTCCCCTGTTAAATGTACAGTCTAACTATGTACGTCATCATTATACTATGTACGCGCAGTCCTCGTTTGCTCCCCAGCAAAACTTTGCCCCCCATCGTCTGGGTGGATGATGATGGTGGAGATGATAACTCTGTGCATCTGGGGTAGGTGTGGCGCGGCGTGATTAACTCACTTTGCCAAATTGGGAATTTTTTTTTTTATTTGCGAGGGTTGGGGAAGTTGCTAAAAATAGCTATCGTCGTAGTGTAAGTCTACCTCCCTCCTTCCACCCCCTCCCCCTCTCATAACAATGAACACTTGGGCGTGGAAACAAAAAAAAAAAGTGACTCATGACTGGTTCTTTTATTTTTTCCCCGTTTCAATTACACGTCACCCTGTTTAGTGATCGTGACGTCACTCTCGAAGTCTTTAAGTTTATCATTTCCAACCACTTTCTTTGTCTAAATTCAAATAATTCTTCGATGTTTTCCTTACTTTTTTTTCACAACAAAGAAATTACAGGATGGCTATCTCTGAATAGGATACAATCTTTTCCATGAAATTTTGTTTTATCAAGTAAATAAATGAGAACTTAAGTTTACAGTGTATAAAACTTTATTTTTCGATAAGTTACAGGTCACTCCTTACAAACTTACCCCCCCCCTATACTTTCTCTCTCTCTCTCTCTCTGTATGTTTGTTACTTTCTTAATGTATTATGTCTTTTCTGTCGTTCTGTTATTGCCTATAATTTCTTTTATATTCAGATATGTTTGCAGTGATTTAAGTCACACTAGCTTAGCACCACGTCTTGAGTTAACTGTCTGTTCATAAAATATTTCTGTCTCTAAATATTTATCTCTGTCGCTATATATTCTCTCTCTCTCTCTCTCTCTCTCTCTCTCTCTCT